>QLOT01006230.1:0-31101 GCA_003313875.1 Russula aff. compacta | reverse complement strand
CGACGGACTTGTGTGCATATCAAATGCGGACGAGGAGGACGAGGACGAGGCTGTGGTGTACGTCGGCAATTTGGGAAGTAGCATTTCGCAGGCGGGCTGGATGCCCCGCCGTGCCGCGCGGACTGGCGCGTGGGCCGCAACCGATATGGAGACGTTCAGCCTGTGGTCGGACGAGGTACGAAATTTAGAAAGAAAAAAAAAACACCATCCGTCCTCCATTCATTCTATTTTGAAAACCTTTTCTCTGACGTGGTTCTTCCCAGCTCGATCTTAAGAACGATTTGGATATTCGTGCCCCGTCTGCTCACACCCAAGCACGCACTTGGGTCACCGACTATCTGGTTGGGTGTCACGCGTCAGAAGAGAGCGGTCTGAGCGTTCTCGTTGGCTCAAATGAGTAAGTCTTTCACCCCATTCTGTCATTCTTTTGTTCTGATGCTCTGCCCAAGGGGTGACGTCGCGCTGCTTAGGAACGCGGACTTCCACGACCGTGCATCGCCCTGGTCTTTAGAACGGTTGTGGACAGGCCATCACAAGGGCGTCGTGCGATCGGCGCTCCTGGACGAACGAGTAAGCCCAACCCTTGTTCACTCCGAATATTTACAGATGCCTTGTGATGATGCAGGCTAACGTTCTCCTGACCGGAGGCGAGGACGCGAACTTCTTCGCGTGGTCTTGTGCTCCCCTTACGAAAGAGGAAAATGATATGACCATCGACGGTAGCTTTAGCCCTTCGTTATTGGCGAAGCGGGATCACGAGGGAGACGTTGAAATGAGCAGTCTTTCACCCACGAATGTATGCCGACGCTTCCTCTGTCACGCGGTATCACGCGACACCTGGACTGACCTGCCAGCATGCACAGAAGAAATTCCGTTATCTATGATGGATAAAGTACACATGACGGCGAAGCTGGAACCTTACTATGCGTCATCATGTTAGGCTAGACCAGAACGGAGTGCGGAATGCAAGCTACACGAGGACAGGGAGACCGCATCCACCGCATTTCCGAATGTCGTAGAATTAAAAGCAAACACCGCAAACACCGAGTCTGCTGCTTCACGATGTGTGAAGGGATGGATATATGCAGAGCCGGCCAAGCAGCTGAAAATGCGTTGGGCACCGTGAAGCCTCGTAAAGTATCGTATGTATGTAAGTCGCCAGGTCTCTTCCGGTCTATCGGGTTTGGGTTACTTGCCTATACAGAATTGACTAAAGATCACATCCAAGACATCTTCGGCGTCAACCAGGCCCGAGATTTTGCCTACCGCCTGGGCAGCGTAGCGTAACTCCTCCGCGCCTAAAACGACATCGTTAACCCCTGCATGCGGACGTCCGTGAGTGGAACGCGGTACACATCGAATGAGAATGAGCAACCGTGACGCACCACGCGTGTCCAAGAAGGCGTCGAGAAAGCCCAACGCGGATTCCAAGTGGGCACGATGCCGTGGGTGTGTGATAAGTGGGACGCCCATGTCCTCGCTTTCATCTCGAAGATGGTACCTGCAGTATAGCATGTGAATTGGGTTGGGCACCCGGTTGGATCCCCCCGCGTTACCTCATCAATAAGGAGGGGATGCCGCGCACCGGTCCTGTAGTGCCGTGGCAAGCCCTGCCAGGAAGTGGTCCGTGCCAGCGTGCGAAGTTAGGCTAACGGCCCAGCAGCCGTGCTGTGGAAGCGTAAGCGCCGCGGCGAGCGATGCTGGCGCCGGCCCAGATGTCGGGAGAAGATCCGTTTTGTTGAGCAAGACGAACGTGCGTGGGGTCACGAGCGGGGCGAGCTCCGCAGGGACCTCGAGCCGTGCGGCCGAGGGTGTTGTAGTAGAGGAGATCGCATCTGGGCACGCGAGTACGAGAAGCGAAGCGTCTGCGGCCTGAACTCTGCGAGACAACACAAACACATGCACGCCGCACACACCGAGGCCGCGTTTTTTTGTGAGAAGGAAGCTTATCGCAAAACAATCGTGGGGGTGGAGGGGGAAAAGAAACGCACGCTTTCCGCGCCCTCTCGATCCCGATCTGCTCTACCTCGTCTGTGGTCTCTCGTAAACCGGCCGTGTCAGCGACAATGACCGGGAGCCCGCCGATATCCAGTGAGAGCTCCAAGATGTCGCGTGTCGTGCCGGGCACGTGGGTGACGATCGCGGCCTCGCGCCGAGCTAATATTTTTCGTCAGCGCGCGCATAACAACGGCATCGATATGCTGTGAATTCGTACCGAGGAAATTCAGCAAGCTGCTCTTGCCAACGTTTGGTGGGCCAAAGATCGCGAGACGGATTCCCGCGCGCATGATTTCGCCGCGGCGATTGTCCGCGAGAATCGTTTGTATCTTATCCCTCAAACGACCCGCTCGTCGCCTCGCTGTGCACAGTTTGTCAAAAATCCCGAATACACTGACGTTCCAAAATGGGGAGCGGGGGAGAGACAAGTGCACACGCACCCTCGTCAAACACGCCCTCCTCAATATCCTCGCTCTCTCCAAAATCGATGAGTGCCTCGACGAGCGCGAGGCAGCAGACGATCTCCTCACGCAGAGCATAGAACTCCGCACGCACTTCTCCCTGCAGCCGTCAAACCATGCGTTCACAGTGTCGGTCGGTACGGTATGGGGGAAGGGGGGAACTGGCGCACCCACCCCTGCGACGCGCAGCGCAGCACGCCGCTGGCACTCCGTATCGGCATCTACGAGGTCCCGCAGTCCCTCGACCTGTGTAAGGTCGAGCCGACCGCCCTCGTACGCGCGTCGTGTAAACTCGCCAGGTGCGGCGGGGCGGCACCCCGGGACGCGAGCGAGCGCCGTAAGCACCGCGCCGATGACGGCACGCCCGCCGTGCACGTGTAGTTCCAAGACATCCTCTGTTGTGAACGAGCGGGGGGCTGTGGATTGGAGTCAGTTCCTCAGTCGCGTCGGGGGCAGGGAGGAGTGAGATGGAGGTGGAGATGGGCGCACCGCGGAAGAAGACGGCGAGCGCGTCATCGAGATGCTGAGAGGTGTGTGGGTCGACTACGCGGCACCGCTCTAGCTTCTGTACTTCTGGGAGGAGAAGTTGGGATGCTTCGTTGTCGTTGCGTTCGCGATCTGGATCTCGTTTGCGTTTGCGTCTTTCCTCGTTCGAGATGGTGTGCGCTACCCGGGTGGAGCGGATCATCCGCTGCCAGACGCCGAGCGCGTCGGGCCCTGAGACGCGGATGATGGCAACTCCGGACTTTCCGGGAGGTGTCGAGAGAGCGTAGATGGTCTTGCGTTGGGCGTCCGAGAGAGGGAGGGCGTTGCGTTCATATGTCGTCGGTGACGTCGGCGTCGGTGTAGATGCTGGGCCCGATCGCGGTGCGAACGTAGTCTGTAAGCGTATAGCACGCGCCCCGGCGAGAAGAGAAGAGCTGGACGAGTATACACGGATCGCGTGAGCGCGCAACATGACTGAAGTACTGAACGGTGGTGGCGTGAGGTGCACAGGGCTGGAACGGTAGATGTTCCCACGGAACTGGACAGGTGTCTTGTCTCCCGCCTCCGCCTCTATCTTGTTGCTCGCCATTTTGCTCATCATGGGTCAAACACGTTCGTATCACATCACTCTTCATACCCCGTTTCGCTCCCGAATCATGTACTTCATCTGACGGTACCTTCCCCCTGCCCTCATCCGCACGTTTTCAGCATCACAGTTTATGGAAGACATGGAGAGGCGGTCCAACTGTGCGTCGTCGACACGCACCCTTTCCTGCCAGTCGAACTGACCGTTTCCTCGTGTGTGTGTGCCAGTCAATGCCAGCGAACTGGAGCGTCTGAAGAAACGCTTCATGAAGCTCGACAGGTGCCGTACCCCACTTTGCCCTCTGCCCTCTCGTCCCGTTCTCGTGGTATGACTCATACATCGTTGCGTCCTTTTCGCGCTTGCACAGTGATGGCTCTGGCTCAATAGACCGCAACGAGTTCCTGCAGATCCCGCAGATCGCAAACAACCCTCTCGCGTCACGGATGATCGCCATATTCGACGAAGAGTACGAGAATTCCTACCACAACTTTTCTCCCTGATTCTACGGTTGGCTGATCGTGGCGTGCTGGCTTGCAGTGGCGGTGGCACGGTCGACTTTCAAGAATTCGTGGGGGGGTTGAGCGCATTTAGTAGCAGAGGAGGGCGAGAGGAGAAACTGCGATGTATGTAGGGCTATGGCGGGCTGCGTGGATCTCGCTGAACGCTTGCGTCAGTCGCCTTCAAGGTCTACGATATGGATCGCGATGGGTACATCTCGAACGGGGAGCTATTTCTCGTGCTCAAGATGATGGTGGGCAATAACTTGAAGGTCCTTTCGTTATCTGTCCTCTTCTTATCGGGACTTAACCCAAATCTAATTCCCCGCAGGATACACAACTCCAAGAAATTGTGGACAAGACGATCATGGAGGCGGACAAGGACGGCGATGGCAGACTGAGCTTCGAAGAGTTCACCCAAATGGTCGCCAACACGGTACGCCGCAAACCCGCGCTCCCCTGCAGCCCATTTAATTGACTGTTTCTCCTCAGGACATTGTGAAACAAATGACGCTTGAGGACCTCTTCTAGCCCTGTGGCAACTTCTTGCCTCCTCTTTGTCTCCTTCGTACATATACCTCCTGGAGCTGAGCTCTTCCCTTTCCCTTCATGATTGGTCACGGGTCTACGTCACCGGTCAATACGGTGCACCGATGTAACTGATGGAAAAGTGTAATGATAATGAACCATTGTAGGAATGAGCAACCACGTTCTCAAACGTCTGTGGTGTGTACGTATCAGGATTGGAAGGTCGTTCAAGTGACCGACGAATCACGAGTTCCTCAAGTACGTATGTTTGTCTGTCGACGTGCAATCGGCAGGTGGATGAGGGAAAAAGTTACATTGTGCAAAACGGGAATATGACGTATGTGAGTAATCAAGATGTGGCTACACTAGCAAGCGTGCAGGAGATGCGGATCAGGTGAAGGGGGTACACAGGACAGGGACAAGGATAATTAGCCCTCTCCGAGATCCGGGGAGAGGGAATGTAAAACAGGGCGGAAGCTGAGGAGAAAAGGGAGAAGAACACGACATAATTAAGGAAAGAAAGGGGATGGCAGAAAGGTACATCAGAGTTGCGATGGCAGCCACAACCACCACAGAAAACTTTGGAGGGCGATGCGAGGTGAGATAGTACACAGGGCAGCCCACATATGCGATCTAGGTAAAGGGTATCTATCGAGTCGCTGTGTACAGGTGGGGAACGAGAACTGAGGCCGCCCTGCAGTGCGTTGCACTGCAAAAAAGGAAACGGCAGGGCAGGGCAATCTCAGGGGCAGGGGAATGGGGTAGAGAAGCTAAGAAGACTGCTTTGGGTAAGGTACGATGCGTGGGGAGGAGGGAGAGGGAAGAGAGGAAGAGAAGAAGATAGCAAACTGGGGCATTTTACCGGCTCTGGCCAGCTCCGACAAGGACGGTGCGGGACTCCAGTTCGAGTGCATGGTGCCTCTGCTGTGCGGACAAGTTCAGGTTAAAGGGTGAGTTGGCTTGTGCGAAGAAAGATGAAGTTGTGGAGGCGAGAGAGGGGGAGGAGGTCTGCACGGCAGCGAGGTAGAATGGGTCCGTGTTCGCGAAGTGGGATGAGGCCGATTGACCCGGGGTGGCGTCATACAGCATCGGAGAGCCGAGCGGTGGCGGAGGCGGTGACAGCGCGGAAGAGAATGGCTGTTGTTGATGCTGATACTGTTGATGCTGCTGTGGTCCCGGGGCGGGGCGGAATTTTGGCGGCTGTTGTCGACGTGGTAAGGGGACTGCCGCCGACTGGATCTGGTTTGGAGTGTGTGCGTATAGGAGGTCTTCGACAGCCTGCTCGTCCTCCATATCATCGTCCATATCGCAGCTGCGCGGAGGGGCAGGAGCCGCGTATGGAGTGGAATTTTGGCCTCGGTGGCGGGCAGCGTCATCCCACTCCCAGTGGAAGGTCGCAGTGGCCGAGGTTGGAGTGGGGGTGTTGCACGGCTGAGCGTAGCTATTGCGACGGCTGACGCAGTGGACGCCAGCCTGGCTTTGTGAGGGATAATAAATTACATTTGCAAGCTGCGACTGGGGTGGTTTTTGCAAGCAAGATATGAACGACCATACGTGGATAAGGGTGAGGGGAAAGTTACCTGAAGAGTGGCGATATCCATAGCCTCCTGTGATACATGACTGGCAGAGAAAGAGGATACAAGATCATCGATGGAGATGCTCATAGTATATCAGAGGAGGGGATGAGAGCGGGGTGGGATGAGGGGCTGTGAGGAGAGGAGATCCAAGGGTTGTGTTTATACGCGGTCACTCGTCCCCTTTGAGACACGACTGCCCTGCCCTGCCCCGGATTTCCCGGTCCTCGTCCGTCTATCCGTCCGTTGTACAGCTTCACACTCCCCCGCTCCGCCTCTCCTCACTCCATTCATGCCGCCCACAGAAACCGTCCCCTGGACTTGGTGGTGGATCCCTATCCTCTTTCATTCCTATCCCAGAGCGTCTCCTTTTCGCGTCTCCTATCCCCTCCCGTCCGTTCAGTTGAATAAAATCCCCTCTGGAAGCGATGCGAAATGATGTCCACCTTTTCACTGCCTCACCCCGCATGTCATGCCGGCAAACCCCGTCTTTGTTGTTGTATGCTGCGTGTCATGCAGGTGTTGGTGTGCCAGTGCACCCTGATGTTCAATGTTCCTCAATTGGGTGTCTTGGGACGCAGGACGCACACAACTTCAGACACCGTCTGAACGTGCTCTCGGTCTCGGGTCCCCGGTCGCTTCCTGCCCGTTTCCACGCCGCGTATGAAATCTCTTAATGTTTTCGCCATCCGCACGGTTTACCGGTACGGCGCCACGCTAAAGAAAAGGTCATCGGCTGTTCGGTGCGCGGTGTAGTTGGCCCTTTTTCCGCCTCATGTGGCACTTTTTTTGCGCCACTGGCTGCCCCCCAACCTACTGGTTACCGTCCTCGTCAAAACTTCCGCCAATGGCTAATCTAGTGGCACTCACTTACCTACCTCGTGTCGCGCCGCTCTTGTGGCCTTCTCCTGCGGACCTTTTCAAGCAGCCGTCACTTGCTAACACCAACACATCATGTCGTACAATGTCCATGGGGTACGAATTGCCACCGATTGAGCATCGTTCTATTACATCACATCACCATACCGGCGCTCGGCCATTCAAGATACCCTATCCTAATGTGGCTCGAGATCGGGCGCGTTCTCATCCTCGTTCGTTCAAGAACGCGTCCAGCTCGTCGTCTAGCTCCTGCTGACTCTTCCTCGCCCTTCCATGCTGGGCGCGCGTCTCCCCGTTTTCGTTCCGTGTTCCCCATCGGCCCGGGCCACGGACGTCGTCTCCCAGTGGCCTACGTGATCTGCCTATTTGTGACTTCGAGCTTGTGATACGGTTTTCGAGGCCCTGCTTCCCAGCGTCTACATCTTCATCGTCCGTAAAATAGCCGCGCATTTGCGACGTCCGCTCCAACAGGGACTTCCCCCTGCCCTTCTTCTCGATGTAGTCCGCGCGCATCTTTAGTGGAGGGCTAGCCGAACGAGACCCCACGTCTGGCGAGTTCTCACGCAGGAACGCATCTAGCTCATCGTCGAGTTCCTCTCGTCTCCGTCTCTTTACCTCCTGTGCATCCTCCCTCCTCGCCTCGCCGCCTAGTTGCGTCTCCACACCATGTTTGCGATAGAATTCACTCCGGCTCCTGGCTCCGCGTTTCTTGACGTCGGTCACCTCCGCCCAGCGTAGGAGCAGGGCACCCCTGAGGCCCTCGCCCTTGCCTAGGCTTGCGTCGATGCGCTCCTTGGGCGGCCAAAAGGCCATCGGGACCGATTTGGCCTGCACAAAGCCGCCCTCGTCGGGTGTTTCTGATACGGTGCGTTGTAGTACGGAAAATGCTGTCGTTGCGGTGGCGGAAGAAGAAAAGAGGAGTACGCAGGTGGTGTCGTCGACCCATTCGAGTCCGAGTGGTTTTGCGTCAAAGTGCGTGACGTATTCGAAGATGAGCTTTGTGGACAGATGCCCGATTGGTGGACCACGTAGGAGCAGGGCGTTCGGCCGTCGGGTGCTGTCGTCTGACAAAGGCTCTTGTGTATGAGGATTGTATGGTGTAGCAGAAATGGGTGTTGTGGATTATGCTGTACCTATACTCGTCTCCGGTTCATCGACGGTGTCGAGTTGTTCGCCGTCCTCGTCACGTTTCCTCTAATACAAAAAATATGATGGTTTGAATGTCACCGAGGTCGACATCTCCATTAGGGCTTTGAGGGTGGATCCAATTACGCTGTTACACTCGCACCTTGCTGCCACGGGTGACATTCGACTCTGAGAGCAGGTAGACTTTGTTGCGACCAATGCGGTCGGCGAGTGATGGTAGCACTGGGACTTGGTCTTCATAAGGGACGTCTTCGTCATAAGAAAGAAGGGTCGGCATGTCTACTACGAGACCGTCATTTTCAGGGAGGATATCCATGGAGGATGGAGGATGAGGATGAGAGTCAGTTGTGATGAGCGCACGAGCTGCAACTGCACATGCGGCTCGGCTCGGGCGGGGCGGAGCCTTTTGTTGTTTGTTTTCAACAAGCTGAGCCCGGGTTCCACCTTCAATTCGGCGGTCACCCTCGCCTCGTCCTCTCCTTTCCTCATCTTCAACCAGTGGTGCTTCACCCCACAATCCATATGAATGTCGTAGACAAAACTCAGAGCTTCCTCTCCAACTGGACCAAGTCTGGAGAGGCAGAATGGTACGTTCACCCCTCGTCCCACCGCTCTCCTTTCCACGCAACACACCGTCTCACCGTTATCACCTCCTTTCTTCTAGCCGCAAATATTTGATACAGCTACACTCCACACCGGCCGACTCCAATGCTGTCGATGCTCTCGTCACGACATACCATACCCTCCTCTCAGCCACCCTCTCCCTCTGGCCACCCAGGCATCCTCTTACACCGACCGCATTTACCGTGTTCGTGAAGAGCATGCTGCAAAGTCTACCTTCTTCGTCCCAGGACGCGCCGTCCCCGGCTGCCACTGCTCTCGGCGAGCTTCTCATCGACACCATGTGGTCGATTGACTCGCAGCTGGACGACGTCATCGCAGATTCAAAAGCTACAATTGCCGCACAGTCCGAGAAGGAAAAGGAAAAAGAGCAGGTCAACGTCGACGGTCGGTCGGAAGAGTCGAGTGCCATCCTGAGCCGGGACGCGGCGACAAAGGACAAGGGGACGCTACTTGAGGTCGTGAAGCTACTTCTGGTGCGTCAATGGTTTTGACTGTCGGAGAGAGTGAATGATGTATTTTTTTCTGACCATGCCCGTTCTCTTCGGTGTATGTAGCATGATGGCATCGTGAATCCGGGCCTCTGCAGGGAGCGCCTAGACATGTCGCTTGTGGCGGGCGTGGGTCTCATCTTGGACAAGCCTTCATTCGACAAAAAGGAAGTACGAGCGCGTACGGGTTTGTTGTGCGTACCATCCCTTCTTTCCACCCCTGTTCTGTCTACATGTTCAACCCCAATTGTGTCGCAGCTACAAACAAAACAAGTTTAACCTCCTCCGCGAGCAGTCCGAGGGTTTCTCCAAGCTCATCACCGAAGTGACGAGTTCCCTACCTCCTCCGCATTCGCCTGCCACCGGTCTCCCTCTGGAGCCATCTTCCATTGTTCCGGAACGAGTTCAGCCTATATGGAAACGTATCGTCAGTCTCATTGGATATTTCGACCTCGACCCGAACAGGGCACTTGATGTCATCCTCGACCTCTTTTCTGCATACCTGACAACGCACTGGAGCTTCTTCCTCGTGTTGCTCAGCTTGTCGCCTTGGAAAGGTCAGTGTGGATCTCTGACATGGATCAATGAAGAGAAGGACGAGCCGATGAAGGAGGACAGTAGTTCTTCAAAGTACAAAGGGAAGAGTTTGGATGAGGTTTTGGACATGGCCGAGAGCATGCGTTTGTCGAAACCTCTGCTTGTCCAGTCTACGCCTCGCGTCATGACGCAGGTTCTCGGCTTCAAATTCCGTCACTATCAGGTTCGTCGCACGCACATATAATGCAAGCAGTTGTATTCAAAGCGCGGTCAGTCGCCCGAAGTTACGGAGTCAACGCCTCGCCAATTATACCTCACCGCCGCTCTTCTTATTCGAGAGGACTTCATTACCCTCGACGACCTTTACCCCCATCTCCTCCCGACGGACGATGACTTGGACGACAAGTGTTACAAAACGTACATGGCTTCCGTCGACGCGCGCATCGACAGCGCCAAAATATCTCAGCTTGCTCTGGCTGCACCCCTGGAGTCTGCCTCTCAACCAAGCTCCTCCTCTCGCTCTGTTCCCCCGCCCTCAGAAGCAAAGAAGCCCTCGCCTCTTAACCCTTCACCAATACCCAAAGATCCGCCAAATCAAAAAGTGGGCTTGCTGGTCGCGCTCCTCTCCGTGGGGGCCCTTCGCCCCGCTCTCGCGCTTCTTACGAAATTCCCCTGGCTTGTTGATGCCTATCCAGAGATTGCGGATTTGCTCATTCGCGTGATGAAACACTCGCTCGCAATGCTATATGATCAGCATTTGGTCACGAAACCGCGCAACCCATCTAATACTCAGCCCCGCGCACGCTGGGGTGCCACTGGCGTGGTTCCCGCTCCGGTACGCAAATCCATGCTAACGCTGTATGCACCGACACCGCCGGGAACGAGTACTGTCGACTTTGTCTACTTCTTCCCGTTTTGGGCGGACCGCGTGCCCTTATGCAGCACACTGGACGACTTGATAGATGTCATTAACCCGCTGATGGCGTTTGTGGGGCTTCACGTTTCCCGGGATCCTGTATTCCTGACAAAATTCGCGAGGTTGGGGAGGTTGCATATTACGTCGACAGTGCGTCAATCAGTTCTGGTTCCTTATTAGACACGCTTTCCTGACTGATTTCCAGCTTGAGACTGACCCCGCGACGAAGAAACCCGTTGGCATGCCTGATTCGGACCACACAATCTCCAAGTTTTGGCACAAGGTCCTCCGCATTTACTTCCTCCCCGCTCTACCGCTTATCCGAGGCAACGCGGTCTGCACGGTCGAGATCTGGAATGTGATACGCCAATTCGAAACGACAGTGCGCTGGAAATTGTACGGCGAATGGAAGACGCGGACGTACACGACACATCCCGAGTTGCGTGTGCGTGCCGTGCAGGTGGACCGCGAGTCCAAAGGCGTCCTGCGGCGCCTATCGCACAACACCATCGACACACTGAGCGGAACAGTCGCAAAGATGGCGCACAGCAACCCGTGCATCTTTTTCTCCAACGCCGTCAACCAAATTATGGCGTATGACAACCTAGCGAGCGTTGTGGTGCAAGCCCTGAGGTACGCGACGAACATGGGTTTTGATGTTCTCGTGTATGTCATCCTGGACGCTCTGGCGAATCCTCATAAGGAACGAGTCAAGGACGATGGGGTGAACACATCTGACTGGCTACAGAGTACGTTTATACTTTGTCTTGTATTGCTTGTGGGTTGACAACGTCTTTGCTGATAGGTCTTGCGTCCTTCACCGGGATGCTGTTCCGACGCTATTCGGCTGACCTCACGCCCTTACTCAAATACATCGTTCACCAGCTCTACGCGGGTCAGACAACGGAGATCGTCGTCCTGCGCGAACTCATCTGGAAGATGGCGGGCATTGAACCCTTACCGAGTCTCTCCGAGACCCAGATCGTTGCCATGGCTGGCGGGCCTACTCTTCGGATCGAGGCGGTCGCTTCTTCTGCACGGGGTGCACGGCTCGACCCCGGTGATGCTGTGCTGAAAGGTCCACAACGTCTCGGCAAAGCCTTGTTAGACTCGCAGCTTGCGCTCCCGCTACTCGTTCAAGTCGCACAGCAGAGGCAATCTGCAGTGCATAAGATTCCTGACGCGCATCTCAAATCGCTTGCAGGCTTATATGACGCCGTAAGTCTACTTGCATGCGGACTATTTTGAATATTGATAAACTTGGACAGACCCACGGTGTTTTGCTTCAATATCTCGAATTGCTGACGTCACCAGCTGTGATTCAATCTCAGGATTACGCGCAAAAGGTGGTGCCAACCCTCGCCGAGCTGGGCGAGAAGTATGGCATTTGCCCGCCTATTTGTATGCAGATCATGCGGCCAATATTGCATTCAGGTTTATTGGCCACTGCGATGGCTGCAGAGGAGCAGGAACGCGTTGCCAACGAGGAGGCAGAAAGGCGGCTTAAGGCTGCCCTTGCGGCGAAGAGAGACCCGAGCATTACCAACTCACGCATCGCGTCGCCTGCGGTCGGAGACACGAGCTCGCCTGAGATGGCGACGGTAGACCCCAAACCCAGCACTCAGGAGGCAAAGACGTTGGAAGATGTCACCATGGAAAACGGGGATGCACAGGCTGCTTCTGTCTCCCCTGCCCCTGAGGTCAGTACTGAACATCATCTCGGCGGGTCGCGCGCTTCTCATACTGTTGGTTACTTTCAGAGTCCCTGGGTCCCTGAGATAAGGGCATTGTTTGACGATGTGAAGAAGATAGCTCCCAAGGCGGCGTACGATATCATCGGGTCAGTCCTAGGTCGGCCGCAGAAGCAATGTCACCAATCGCTTATATCTGTTTAGGCCAGGATTCTACCTTACTTTTTGGCAACTGTCGACGTACGACCTCGCTCCCCCTGCATCTAGGTATGAGGAGGAAGGCGTCGCGCTGCGCTCGCTTAGTCGCCAGGAGGATTCCAAGTACAACATGGCGGACCGCTCTTCCGATAGGACCAAGCGTCAGGGCGCTCAGGCGCACCGTGGGCGGCGGGACAGATACGCTCAGTTCGCGCAGACGCTCGCACAGGAGCTCAAGACGCAGACGGCCTCCAGACGGTACACAATCAAGCGGTTGGCGAAGGAGAAGGCGCAGTGGTTCTCCCATGGCCCAAAGGCGGCGGCGTTAGCGTCCGCCATCATCGAGCACTGCATCCAGCCGCGTTGCTTGCTGTCGCCCATGGATGCGGACTATTGCGCTCAGGTCATAAAGGCGATTCACATCATGGGCACCCCTGGCTTCAGCACGTTGATGGTATATGATAGGGTAAGTCAAGCCTTGACGTTGTGCTTTTTGTTTACAGCAACCTATTAACTTTTGTTGATCAGCTGCTCGGGGATCATATCAAGGTCGTGGTCTTCTCGTGCAGCGAGTACGAAGCCAAGAACTACGGTATGTGATTATTTACATTGCGCAGGTTTGCAATATCTCACAACCTCGCCGCTATTTCGCAGGACGCTTCTTGCTCGGGATCCTCACCGACCTATACAAGTGGTTCTCAGACGAAGCTCTGTACGAGCAGGACAACAGGACCAAGATCGGCGGGAAGGTCCACCACCTGCCTGGGTTCCAGCAATCCTGGTCTCCCAAGTTTCCGGTGGAGAAGACGTCTCTTCTGGCGTGGCACAATTTCCAACAGGTGCTGAGGAAGTGGCATCGAAAGCTATTCAAGGTGGGTTCTTGTGTTGTTTTTCTGGCTTATTGCTCAGAAATGTGGTCTAATTTAATCGTCAAAAGTCACTCGCCGATTGCATCAAAACGAATGAATTTATGCATGTCTACAACGCCATCATTGTCCTCAAGGAGATTCTCCCCGTCTTCCCATTGTCGGCTGTGATCGATCTGACCGGCCCACCGTTGAATCAAGTGATTGAAACCTTCATCGAGAAGGAAGAGAGGGGTGATTTGAAGATCCTAGCTAGGGCGTACGTCGCTCGTTAAAATTTAATGCGTACGTCTCCTGACTACGAACCTTTTAGGTATCATGCCAGTCTCAAGAAACGAGAACATCTTTGGGCACCTGCGAATGGGGCCATCAAGGTGAGGACTCGCAGAGCGTTGGAAGGGAGATGGACGCTGACTCCGAATTACAGCAGAGGGGTCTCGCACCTTCCCCTCGGCCCTCAACGCCCGTCCCCCCACAGCCTGCGAGCGACAAGAAGAAAATCACCGAATCCGCAGCAACGCCCTCGGAGCGATCCACACCGTCAGCTTCTCGAGCCCAGACCCAGCCTCTGAATGGTACCGAGAAGCTTGGTGTGTCGTCCTCGGCGAAGCCTGCCGTCGAAAGGTCCGCAATTAGATCACAGGTGTTCGTCTCGGATCTACTAATTCTCGTCACAGCGTCCCTCGTCCAGAGGTGGTAAGACGAGTGCGCACAGAGCCAAGAGGAGAGACACCAGGACGGTCGGCAATTAATGGGAACGGTGGGGACTCGAGGCCGCAGCCCATGGATGTTGATATGCCATCTGTTGCACCAAACAGGCAAGAAGATGTCGTGGACGGCGGACGTCCCTCACCAGTCCCTGGGCACCGCCCAGACACACATGCTGGCTCCTTGCACAAGGGTACTTTGCTCCAGAGCAGGGAGGGTCCACCAACAACCCCCCTTCCAATCCCTGCTACCACTAACCTTCCCCCAACCAGACAACCACCGCATTCACCACGCGGCCACCGAGGTGTAGAGGAACGATCTTTGCGATCCGACTCTTCACCAATGCCACCACCGATTGCACCAAGCCAGACCGCTTCTGCGCAAGAACTACGCGAAACGGCGAGGCAGTCCATACGCAGGAACGAAGAACAAGCAGATGCAAGGCTGATGCCTGCTGATGCTCGTGGTGAACTTCGAGTGAACTCGCCTGGCTTACGGAGGCGGTCGCAGTCGCCTCCTACGCGACCAGGTACTCGGAATGCGAGCTCGGAGAGCCGGACAAGTGGCGAACGACCCGGGGACCGTGGCGAGGTGGACCGTGTTGATGACCGGCGCCTCGAACGTGAGAGCAGCCGGCAAGACGCGTACCCTCCTACCGCTGAACGACGCGAGCATCGTCGTGAGCGTTCTGAGCGAGAGCGCGAACGCGAACGCGGTAGAGATCGCCATGGAGATCGTGAGCGTGACAGAGAGCACCGCGAGCGCGAGCGGGACCCCGAACGGGATAGAGAGAGACGGGATCGTGAGCGGGACCGCGACAGGGAACGAGACCGCGACCGAGACCGCGAACGAGGTGACCGGCACCGACGGGAAGAAAAAGATCGCGATAGAGAGAGCAGGAAGGACCGCGACGTCAGTGGTCGTACGGTGCTCCCTGCTGAGGACCGTAGTCAGTCCACTAGACCAGGTCATCGTTCCGCCGCTCAAGCCGAGGACACGCTCGGGAAGCGAAGAAGACCTACGGATGATGACGTATGTTATTTTTCCTCTCTACAGAGCCCGTTGCCGTATTCATTGCTGGTCCTTGTCGTTTTTGACAGTCCGACCGTGCCCCCAAGCGTGCCTCTCGTGAAAAGGGCCGCGAAGATCGCAGCCGGCGGTCTTCCGACAAGGAAAAAGACCACGAACGTACGCGAGAGTCAGATCGTCGGCGGCGAGATCGCGAGGAAGACGCTGGTGACGGACGTCAGGCACCAGAAAAGGTGCGAAGCAAGCTGTGCAACCCCGCAAAAAAAAAAAATTAAACTGACAAATTGTCCCACTCCATTCATTTCTAAAAGCTTTCGGAGAAGCGCATGCCCGATGCTCCTCCCACGGCACCCTCACCCCTACCCCCGACGACGCCTTCGGCCCCACGGGCCATGGCGAGCGGCGAGCCAGTGCGCAATGGAAAGCTGGAGTCAGGGGTGCGTGAGCGTGATCGCGATCGCGATCGTGAACGCGAGCGGGACCGGGACCGGGAAAGGGAACGAGAGCGCGAATGGGTACCGCGCGAGAGCGCACAGCAACACCATCGCGAGCGCGAGCGTGAGCCGGTAGCAGCTGTGCACTCGCGGGATATGCCGGCGGCAGGTCCCAACGCCGGGATGAATGCACCGCCACTTGCCGAGTCGAGTTCTGGAAGCTTTCTGTCAAGGATCGGTGGACCGTATCGCTCGTCTCCGACGGCGGCGTCCAATTCGTTCCGGTCGGACGTTGGGGAGCAACGTAGTTGGCCGGAAGACGATTGGGATGGAGCTGCCCGTAAACGGACCCTGTCTGGTGCGTGTTTCCAATACTGAAAAAACTTTCTTTAACACGTAATTCATTCAGACCGGGAGAAAAGCTCGATGGAAGATGTGTCTGCAGCAGGCTTGGGCTCAGACTCGCAGTTACCCAAGCGGCCACGTATTAACCGGAACCGATACATTACAGGTCCACCAACTCATGGCCTGGCAAAAAAATTGCTGCCAATCGACCCTGGCGCCAATGACAAGCCGCGGGCTGGTCGGAAAGATTATGATTAGTAGTGATAGCTGCCGGTTTCACTCATTGGCGAAGACGTCCACCGCTCGATTTGATTACCTTCACTCTTCCAGATGTAGAATACATCCCGTCCCACGTCCCCCTCCCCTATCCCTCCTTCCCGCCCCTTATACTATTGAATAATACATGGCTGTGTAGCGTCTACTGTGAACAACACGAGATAATTTTGATCAATGCCCCCATAAAGGACTATCTCCGCGGCGAAATAAGTTGCCAAACTTCAGGGATATGAGATAAAGATAAATGCGAGTTGAATCGGGAAATTGCGAGTTGAATCGCATCGTACGAGACAATAAGGCTAGCGTTTCAAGAGTGTGAGGAATTCTTCCCGCGTCTTTTGCTGCGTGCGGAAGCAGCCGAGCATACAAGAAGTCGTCGTGATTGAACCCGGCTTCTGTACCCCACGCATAGTCATGCATAAATGGCTTTATATAGCGATGGCAGCGAAGGAGGGGTGAGTGGTACGGAGAAGAGATAGACGTGACATGGGACGTAAGCGGGGGGGTGGTCGAGCGCAAAGTTGGGTGGAACCTACGTAGCCTCCATGACGACTGCGACCCCACGAGGTTTGATAGCCTCTTGCACGCAGAGGGCAACCTGTTTTGTGAGGCGTTCCTGCACTTGGAGACGACGGCTGAAGGTCTCAGCGATGCGTGCGAGTTTTGAGATGCCCAAAACGAGCTTGTTCGGGATGTATGCTATGGCAATCTGCGGGTGGTGCGGACAACACGCCGTAAGTGGCCGAGTCACCGGGACTGGAAGGAATTATCGCGCAATTGGGGAATGGTTCACGCAGAGGACGAACCTTGCCAGTGAATGGGACCAGATGGTGTTCGCAGAGGCTGGAGATATCGATGTCGCGAACCAGGACCATTTCGTCATGGTCCTCCGCGAAGACAGCATCATTGATCACGTCTATGTGGGCCAAAATTACCTTTTAGTCTTTGGGGTGTGCGTGCGTGCACGCGAGAAAAAAAGGGGGACAAGAAGAACCTGCCTGCCAGACGTTCTTCATAGCCTTTCGTCATCCACATCAAGGCCTGGGCGTATCGTTCTGGTGTGCGAAGGAGGCCTTCTCGATCAGGATCCTCCCCAATGCACTCGAGGACGGTGCGCACCGCCGCAGTGAGTCTGGTTTGACGGACCGCATTCTCGGCAGGGGAAGCATTGAGACGAGAGAGGGTCGACTTTGCTTGATGATCCGAGGATGGCAATGAGTAAGAATAGCGTGTGGAGGAAGGATGAGTAAGACGGTCCACACACCGGGCCAGCCGAGACCGTTGACATCAGGCAGAGGACTGTTTCGATCTGGGGGGGGAGCGCGAGGGGAGGACATGCCGGAAGCAGGACGGAAGCCGTAACCTTCGTGAGGAGTTTTGGGGACGGATGGAGGAGGATGGCCGTCCGGAAGGTCGACGGGGACGGGCACGGGCACGGGTTGATTGGAAGGAGGAGGGTCCAGACGGCGAAGACGATCTGCGAGTAGATCTCCGTGTGATGGTTCCGGTTCCGTCGTGTATGAATTCATCGGTGGGGAGGGGAGAGACCAGCAGATGACGGGGAAGAGTGCAGAAGCGAGCGAAAAGGACAGGATTGCGGTGTACGAGTTCGGGTACGGGTACGAGTACGGCAAGGCAGTGAGAGACCCAAACCCGGAGATTTGAAGGCCGCCATATTTTGGTGTCTCGACTGCCCATTTTATTAAACTTCTCTGATCGCTTTGTCTCTGTCGAACCCCAATTGCTCTGTTTCTCCGACCGATCTCTCTGAAATATCATCATGCCTGTCCAAATATGTAACATTGAAATTCAAGTTTCGGAAGGAACTTTTGAGGAAGGTTGATACCGAGAAGAGTGTCGCCCCCACTTTTCCCCTTCATCATCACTCCCCTCCCTTCTTTTCTTTCCTTCCTTCCCCCTCTCCTCTCCCCCCTCCCCCCCTGACATGGCGGGACACAGCCTATCACCTCATATGTTTAAGCCTCCCCTGCGGTTATACGGCATTCCCTCCTTCCTCGCTTTTTTCCCCCCCCTCTCTCCTCACCGTCATTTGCCAGTGCCATGGCCGACCCTTTCAACGATCCGCTCCATCTCCTCCTCTGCGATTCCCTATGGCTCAAATCGCCTCCCGATTGTATAACAGAGTCGGAATTTGAGTCTGAACCAGATCCTGAACAGGAACAGCAGATCGAACCGGAACCGGAACCTGAATCTGAACTCAAACAACCCGAACCTGGACGCGGCCATGCCGTCGACCATTCTCCTTCAACTTCCCCAGAGACTCAACCCCGCTCGGTCTATCATGCTTGGCTCGCCTCGCGCGTTCCCTCTCGTCAAAATGGCGGTTACATCACCGCCGGTGCTCAGCGTCCTTTGACCCGTGCCAATTTCCGTCTTGCGCACCGCATTGCGGAGCTTTGTGTCCCGCAGATGCTTCAAATATTTTGGAGCCGTCATCCGTTTCGTGCTTTCGTCATGGTGGGGTTTAGTTTCGTTAGAGGCACTTTCCCTGTATTCAAGGGATATACCCATGCCCTCATTATCAACGAGGCAAGTTTTCAGGTCGGTTCACCTTTATTCCGTTCTCACCGCTCTTTTCCAGATCCAGAGTTTGCTCTCATCCGGTCACTACACATGGTCCCATTTGATTCGCCTCTTGGGTGCCGAGTTTTTGCGTCTTACCGTTGAAAAGTCATTGGACTCGTTTGCGTAAGTTTCATCTCTTCCTTCACTCATGAATGTGCTGAGAATTTGGCGCATACAAGCACTAATAATGAGCACTTCGTACAAAATTCTGCGCGCTTCGTAGTAGAATACCAACAGATGGAACAGCGCGTCCGACTTGATATCCCTACCCTCTCAGATCCGACCGTCCGTGATCTTCTCGCAGAGTCGGACTTGTTCGTATCCTCATTTCAGGGTGCGGGTGGTTTTGGTCTCCTCTCTCCCTTTGACCTCATCCGTGTCTTCTCGCTTATTTCCGAACTGGCTTCTCATATCTTTGTCCTCACGACGATTTCTTTTGGCCCGTTGTCAATCCTGGCTTTGCTTATCTCCTTCTTATCTGCTGCCTATCCTCTCATTCAAAACACCTTACTCCCTCGGACGTATCGCTTTGATGTACCTGTTTATAGCGAGGAGGAGATTCGCCTCACCGAAAAGCAAGAGCAAATGAGGCAGCTCTCTTTGAGTGATACACACCGCCCAGAGGTCATGCTCTTCGGCCTCGGCCCGTGGATCCTCCAAACCTGGGCGGCTGCTCGGCAGGCAGTACTTGGCCTTCATTCATCCCAACAGTCATTACAGTTATCCTCATCCATCTTCTCTCATTTAAACGTGGCGGAAATTATTGCTGCACTCCAAAATGTAAGTCCTCATCTATTTTATCTCCCACTGGCTTTTACGGCTCATACACTTCAAGCTACCGTTTGTATTAATGCTGCAGACATCCACTTCTCTTGGTTCTCTCGCGTTATATCGCAGTTCTGTTCAATCTATCGTTTACACCATCAGCACTCTATTTATCACCCTTCAAATGGCTGTACAGGGGGTGTTTCTCATGGGCGCTTTTTGCGCTTCAATGGAGATTGAGCCCTTTCTCCAGCCGAGGAAGGAGTCTCGTGTCAAATACGAATCCTGCTCGGGGGGAATGAAAATTGAAGCTCGGTAGGGGTTTTACGTTTCTTCTCGCCTGACGAAGGAAAAAAAATTCATCCAACGTGTAGGAATCTTTCGTATACCTATCCGGGCAGTACGGAACCTGCTCTGCGCAACGTGAGCTTTACCCTTGAAGCGGGGGAAACCCTTGCCGTTGTTGGGTATAATGGCTCCGGTGAGCTTTGCCCCCTCCCCCCTTCCCTTCACGTTTCTCCCCACGGTTCAAATAAATTTACTAACTTCGACGGGAAGGCAAGTCAACGCTGGGAAAGGTCCTTTCTCGCATAGTAGACTTCCACTCTGGCGAGCTGCTCATCAATGGCGTCGATGTACGCCGCTACGAACCTGCAGAATTGCACCGTGCGACCGCCGCAGTCTTTCAAAGTTTCTGCAAGTACAATGGCACCGTCGCTGAAAACGTCGGTGTAGGGTATATTCCCGATCTGGGCCATCCACCAGCACTGCGGAGGGCTGTTCGACTCGCTGAAGGAGACCATATTGTGCGCTCACTACCGCATGGCATCAACACGCGTCTGGACGCACTGGGACTCGATTCTATGTCATACTCTCCAGCAGGGATGGGTGCGTGTGGCGCCCGCGCGCCCTGGGCATCCCACGGTCTATCAGGGGGCGAGGTGCGTCTATTACCTTGTAATATAGCCATTTTGTTGTTCCGACAATGACCGTGTGATACCACGTTCTCAGTGGCAACGCATTGCCCTCGCTCGTGCGTTCATGCGAGCCCATCAACCAGAAGTTCATTTCCTTCTCTTTGATGAACCCGTGCGTTCCTGCTCGTCCGTTCCCTGTTCGATTCTGGCTGATCTTGACTTGCGAATGTTAGACGTCTGCTCTCGATGCTCACGCCCAGAACAAAATATTTCAGACGATTGATTCTATCACTCGTGGGCCCGGTGCAGATGGAGAGGCCCCGAAGGTGAAGACGGTACTGTTCATCACACATAGACTTTCCGTCGCACGACGTGCGGACAAGATTGCCATGATGGAAGACGGGGTATGTCGAATTCGTCTCTTAATTTGACCATGCGGTTCCCATGCTCATGCTTGGTACCCGGCACGTATTAGTCCATTACCGAGTTCGGCACCCACGATGAGCTCCTAAAACGTGGCGGTTCATATGCTGCCCTATATCATGCGTCCGTGTGATCACTCTTCCCAACCGCTCACGTAAGGACGGTTATCATACAAAATTCATTTGTCTTCTTCGTCATATGTGGTATCAATACAACCCTTCTATTACACTCGGTAGAGATATAGAGCACTTGCGTAAATAGTCACCATTACAGCATTGCCTAAAACCATGCTCGTGGGAAGTGGTCATGGAAGACGAGGACACCCTCTTGGAAAACTGCGTCCACTGCACCGCCGTCGATACTTTGCGTCGATGAAACGAGATTCATAAGGTTCTCCGCAGTGCCATACGCGGCAATCAATAGTCCAGCATCACGTACACCGCGAACCAACGAAGGCACCTTCACCTGGTGTGACGTATCAAAACAAGATAAAGATCCTTTGGGCCAGAGGACATACCAAGAGGTAGGTGTCCAAAAAGACACCCAACAGATTATTATTCTTTGAAAATTCGACAGCCGCACTAATGCTCGCCAAACGCAAATCTAGCGTCGCTTCGTTGCGTATTGCTGCCGTGGTGCTTGGCGGGTTGGCGCCCACTTCACCGTACGATAACGTGAATAAAACTGGATCTGGAAAAGAAAGGAAGGGTGAGGAACCCAGAGAACAAAAATGAAAAGAGGAAAGATGAGGGAACGATTAAGAAAAAAAAAGGGTGGGGTTGGGAAACATATCGGCGATTAAGTTTTTTCTCTCAGTGGTGTGTGTATGTGCCAAGCAAGGTGAAGAGAGAAAACAGCGGTGGGACTGACAGTTCGGCTGCTTCCAGTTGACAGCGGCACAGGCATCCGGGGAAGAGGAGGTGAATATGATTTGGCGCCGGACGCCGTGCCCGTCCGGCGGGGGCGCAGAGGCGTGGTAAACGGTCCTCAAGATCGAGTCGATGAACGAGTTTAACGGCAGTCGATGCCGGAACGGAGCGGAGTCCCTGGAGTCCCTGGACTCGGAGCAACTCGTGATCGGATATGCCAATTCGAGGCAGAGTCCCATTGACGCCGGGACGGTCTGGGTTCCAGCGGTGTGTGTGTATATGTTGGGGTTGTGGTGTGGTGCGTGCGTGGTGCGGTGTGGTGTGGTTTTTTTTTTTTTGTGGGTAATATAAAGTTCAATGAATGATAAATGTAATCCACCAGGACCAGGACCGACGGGCGCATGTGAGGAAGTGTGATAATAATCAGTTTGTTAGCGCGATTTGCCCAATGCACCAAAAGACATGAAATACACGACGACACACATACTTTGAGGAGATTCTCGAGGGAGACCATCGATCTGCAGATAAGGCTATGCCATTCTGATGGCGTCGACGGCGTCACGCTGCTACTGCTGTTGCTGTTCGCATGTAATTCCCTGCCCACCCGCCGGGCCAGGGCCTCGAACTGTGCGAGGGTGACGTCCGCGACCCAGAGATCAAAGTCCTGCTGGGGCAACTGCCACTCCCCGAAAACGACGGGCTGCAAGTCTTGCGTGACCTGGACCGTGATGTAAACGTAACTACCCGTGATGGACGAAATCGTGATGGGCTGCGCCTTCGATGATACTGTAATCGGAGATCCGGTGGGAGAGCTCAGCGGGCCAGAACCTAACTGTCGGGCACGCGATAACCGGGGTGTGGCTGTCTTTGCGACAGGCGCCGACGCTGTATGAGGTACAGCAAGAGATTTCCAATATGTCTCGACCGCCCCTCCGATCTCGAGCGTCACTCCTTCAAATGGTGTGATGATGTTAATTTCAAAGGAGACCTGCGGGGAAAAGAAGAATTTAGATACAAATATGGGAAAACCAAACCGTGAATGTTTTACTTCTCCGATAACATGCAGTCGGTGGTCTAGAATGGGTAGTGTGAAGACTTTCGTAAGATGCGCGCTAGCGAGCATCGAAGGAAGGGCCACGGCGCGGCCAATTGTCTTGGTTCCGAAATTCGGGTACAGAGAAAATTCTAGCGAAAGCTGATCCAAGCTGGGAGTCTGGAGCGTCAGGACATGAACCTCATCCGACGATGGGAGAGGAATGGTATGGGGTGCAGACGTTGCAGAAGGCGAAGACGTCATGACGAGCTTGAGAATTGGTGACGATAACCTAGTTGCGTCTACGGACCCCGAGTTCATGAACCGTGGGTGCAGCCGTACAGATGTAGATTGATGCACGGTAGCAGTAGAGTCACCTAATTTCGAACCCGAGTTCCCGATGGTGACCTGAATCAAGCATTGTTTATCCAAGTAGTTGTGACCATAAACGCGATGCGGCATCATGGGTGGGGGCAACGACAGTGATGGAATATGATCAATTTCCGGCTCCACAGCCCGCAGAGCCGTGGACCCCGTCGAGCGTTCCGACGGGCTACGTGGGCTACGTGCAGGGTCGAGTTTTACGATTCGAGGCCGCCCCGATTCGAGGAGGACAGACACACATTCATGGTGACCATACCAAGCCGCATAGTGTAGGGCACTGTTACCGTGTTCATCAATAGCGTCGGTTCGGCAACCTGCCTCCAACAACACCCGGACACAAGCCTCGTGTCCAAAGCGGGCCGCGTGAAACATGGGCGTCCATTCGTTGTACTTGTCCGGGACGTCACTGCCATCATACTGTACGAGAAGCCGACATATGTCTGCGTGCCCCTGTCGCGCTGCAAAGTGGATGGGATACTCCCCGCTGCTACTGGGCAGGCTCAAAGCACCATACTCAAGCAACAACAGCGCGACGTCGAGATGGCCCGCAAGGCTCGCAAGAGCAAGGGGTATGAGGTCTCCATCAGGAGGACTTGGCTGGGCCGGGACTCCGCCTTCCTCAAGTAAAACCCGAACGCAATCGACGGAACCCTTGAGGGTGGCGTACACAAGAGGGCTGTAATTTTCCATGTCGCGAACATACGGCGAGACGTTGACCTGAAGAAGCCTCCTGCATACATCCACGTGGCCATGCATAGCCGCATAGTGGAAGGCCGAACGACCATAGACGTCAACCTTGTCGGGTTCAACGCCGTGAACAAGGCATAAATCTACGAGACGCAAGGCACCAGAGACGGCTGCTTCGTGGAGGCATGTCCTACCGTTGATGTCGTCAACGAACTGGTAATCAAAAGCAGTCGAGTTGGCCAATATGATATCCGCAAGTGGCGGTGGAGCGTCGACGACTGCTCTCCAGAGGATGCGGGTGATATTCCCTTTACCCCAGTGTTGTTGACCAAGCGTATTTGAATACACCACCAGGCTTTTGATGGAGGCTTCGTCCTGGCTGAGCACGGCTTTCCTTAGGTTGCTCTCCAAATCACGGAACAATCCCATCTGTGTATTTCCTTCGTTGCTGATCTGTCGGTTGAGGATGAGGTGGCTGACATCCGTCCCCTCGAGTTCGAGTCCCACCGAGACGTCAGTGATGTCGACTAGGCACGCCGCAACGGTATCCGACAGCTCCGAGATGAGCTAGAACAGATTGCGCCGTGAGCGTGGGGACGAATAGTACAGTACGTGCACTTGACGTACCTGGCGATTGAAGACCGGCTGAATGTCGACCTGGCGGGCGAGATAAAGTTCTTTGGTGGTCGATTTTGATCGTTTGTCCCACTTTTTCAGGATCTTTCGGAAGCCCGTCGCGTTGATCTCGACAAAGTGCTGGCATGCGAGTAAGTATCAATGGGTGCGGCGTCAGCTTGAGCTGGGCACCTGCAGTTTTGAGAGATCACGTTCGAGGAGATGGAATCCCTCTTCCACGGCCTTCCATTCCACGTAATTTTGTGTGGGGTCATCCAAGCTATCCGGGGGAGCCCTCAAAGCCGCGGCACGACGCTTCGAAAGGAGGGTCTCGAGGCGAAGCTTGAGCTCTGCTTCCTTTCTGAGGTAGAATGCATTTATCTAGGTGTGGGGCGGGGGCGTCTATCGGTGACAACTGGTGAGATGGGCACGAGACAGGCACTACCTTTTCTAGTTCACGCTCGAGCTTGAAGAAGAAAGCGGCCTTGTGGGCTTGGAAATCGGGGCCACGGTCGTCATCCTGGCCGGTCGGGATGAGGGAAGGTTCATTTATTCGACTAGCAATGTCTACTGCCGCATGGGTCCCGGATACTGGCGTCGACGGGCTTGGGCGGATGCCGAGGGCAAGAGCGGCCGCTTCTGAGGCTGGGCGCTTCGCAGCAAGGGACGAGACGATTTTCTTGAGAAATTTGTAGTCGAGATAGAACTCGGACCAGCCGGGAATGACTTCGGCTTGGAGCTGCTTCCCAAACTGAAAAAGGATATCGCTGAGCAAATGAAGTTAGACGAGGAAGGTCGACAGACCTTCATGGTTGACTGGATTCAAAGCCGGTGATGGTAGTGGTGAGCAAGAAGGAAAAAAGGGAGGGAGCAGGGACAGGGACGGGGCAAGGACAAAGTCATGGATGATATCGCAAGACTTTACTAGGGATCGAAAAAATGGCAAGATCAGATTCAGATGCGACTCCTATCGGACGGGCCCTCTGAGGGTGTACAACGAGGTGGATTAGTTAGTTAGACTGCTGCACATTGCATCTGCATTCCAGCTGGAAGCCATGCCATCCCTATCGATGAGTTTTCCCTTCAACACCGTGCGCTCGACTGATACCACCACGAACGTGCGTCAACTTTCCCAGCCGCGGAGACGCCACCAACCCCGTGATATCGCCACGACTCGTCAATTTGCCCATACTCAAAAACCACTCTACCCAACGTTCATACAAGCACCTTTCGTAGATCCCACGTATGTGCTGGTAGAAGCGTGACAGGACACGTCCTATGTTTCTCTACGTGGCTAAACGCACACCTGTAACAAAATACATACCCCGACGGAAGTGCCGTCGCGTTCGCGATCGTAGACCCGCACAACGGACAATATCCATATTTTGTCGAGTCAATAGGTATCCCTCTCGGATGAGGTGGGAGTAAACGAGGCGGTGGGATCGCGGGGCCGAGAGGCGACGTCGAAAGGACGCGAGCAGGAGATGATGGAGAGTACCACCACTCGAGGAATTTGATAAGAAATATGGCAGTCGGAAGGAGTAATTTGAGCGAGTCGAGAACAAGTCGAGGTGAAGCCAAAAGGAGGCGACGCAACATGGCCACTAACCCACCCCCTTTCCCCAAAGGCTTTGCCTTGTCGGCCTTTGCTGCTGCTGCCCGCTTCATAGTTCGACTGAGCAAAACACTTAAATCAAGTGAGTGCGTGTACTTACTAGATCTTCGACACCAAGTCGACGAAGGTCAACTCCCACCCATGTTAGCCAAGGCCGATGAAATGCAGTCCTCTCAAATGCATATGCGACATTGTATGCCATGAGCCAGCCTTCGAACGCAATGTTGATCCACGGATACGTTCTCTTGTATAACCTTCGCAGACGACCTCTGAACGTCTGGTTCCATCTCAGTCGGGGTGACAACAACTTTGGTTGCGTCGGGCTTACCTCTTCTGTTAACGCTTGCACTTGGCGGGCGCCATCGTCGGGCATGTCGACACCTCCGCCAAGGTCCTCATAATAATCCTGGGCCTTGGCACGGAGGTAAGGAAGGCCGACCTAGTGACACATCAGTAATTTTCCTTGATGGCGTCGAGGTTCCTCACCAGAACGACCAGCGAGCGCCACACCTCACGGTCCCCCAATTTTTCTTCTAGAGGGACACCCCCAACAGCGGCCTGAGCTCGCTCCGTCTCGATGAACGGTCTCCTCCTGCGTTTGAGGCCATAGAAATTCTCAGCAAAGGAGGCGTCTACCACACATACATGAAGGTGCCTAACGGAGATTTTGAGGAATACTTACTGTGCTTACGGAGATAGTGTCGCTCAACATAGAGCATGATTAGTGCATAGAACTCCTCATGCCGGTTGACTATCCGTAGCAAGTACCTCGGGTGCCGTTGCGCAAAAACCTATAAAGATACATCTTTACCGATCGTACTGTGACCGTAGTCAGCCTTACCGAGAGTACATATTTGAGGGCGGGTTGCAAGAGATCTCTGAGCTGCTCCTGGGCAACAAGCTCGAAGAGAGACGGCTTCAAAGGATCCCCTCCGTATTCGTGAAAAAAATCCATCGCATCTGTAGTAGGTTCTGTGCGATAGGTCCTGCCAGGTCGTGTTCTATTTCGCCGTTAGCGGTGGGTCCCTTGAGAGCAGAGAGCGGCGGAGACGCTGAAACGGGCCCGGAAGGATGAACGCGTTGAAGAGCCCGCTTCGGCCCGGAACTCCATCGTGATTGCCACCTGCTACGCTGCCACGAGCGAAGCTCGTGCCTGCGCGTACATGTAGCTACTTGCATTGCAGTCGTGGTAATCGCAATATCCTAGGTTTGTTCAAACCCATCCAAAGTGATTTCTTGCTACCAGTTCAGAGATACCTATGCAGTAGCCGTTTTGGGACTCATGTCATGCCAAGAGGTACTGCGATCCCTGCATAGAGCCTATCAGATATATCCGTCGTAGTTCAGGTTGTTCTTTGTTTTGCTTATGCTTTCATGCCAAGAATAACAGCCCGGAGTATAACCTATTCTTGTTTGATGATCAACATACTGTACGCCCGGGTTAATTGATTCCGTAGCTTGGTTCAATCCTTCGTTCTCTTGTGACTGACTACCGACGGCACAGCAAAGTTGGGATCTTGGACTGGGCCAAACCGAACAACCGGACATGCTTCATTTGCCGAATTGGTTGGATGAGTCTACGTGTTGGCTGGCTCTATTGTGTTGTTCCACCCTCCTTGCATAGTTTAATCTCCCAGCACCCATCCTCTGCACGATTCACAACACAGTTCCCAGACCCATCAGACTTGCCATGAGCTACTTGAGTGGCTTCAGAGAACAGCAGCCTTACGAGAATGCCAGTAGTATCCCTCCTTTCGATGTGTGCGTGCTTACCTCGCCTCAGCCTCATGTTCCTTCTTCCTCCACACCTTCTACGCCACCTGCACATTTCCTCACAGCAGAGACCGTGTTATCGTGGATTACCTGCATCCTGATCATGTCGCCCTCCCCTCCCTTTCTTGAGCCCTTCACTGTCTCTCATCTTCTCTCTTTACCTGGTTCCTGATCATGTCTTTGTATCGTCACTCTTATAGACCCATGCCACCCACCGATGCAGACCTGGCGTCGAAAGCGTTAGATGAGGAGGCGGCCTATCGCTTTCCCTCGTTCTCTGCGAACGACGCTGTCACCCTAGGACTCTCGCTGCGCAAGCGTTTCCGCGCGTCATCTCGACACCAACGCCTTGGTCGTGGCCTCGTCATATCCATCCAATCTATCGTTGGCCATATACTGTTCTCGTGCACAGTTGGTGACCTCGGGAACACGGTGGGTGATGTCAGCTTGGACAGCTGGACATCTTTGGATGGTATGATTGCCGTCGTGCGTCGCACGGGTCATTCGAGCTTCTATGTGGAGAAGGGAATGGGAGCGATGGGGAAGACACCCAAGCAACTGGGGCTTCCGCCCGACCTTCGGATACACGGAGGAGGTGAGCCTCCGGTCATTGTTCCCTTCGTACCTTGGGCAAAAATAACTCTTGGGACTGATACTTCGATGAATAGCCTTTCCAATATGGCTCCAGGCGAGTATCGGCTTAAAGAAGTTGGGAGACTTGGCATGAATGACCTTTTGCAGAATGCGCCATGTTGTCCCATCGCCGTCGTGGCTTGTTATTCCGGGTCAAGCGCGGATGACCATCATGTTTGTCATCCGGTTGCTGTCTGACCGGAGTTTGACGTCCACAACCCTTACCAGATGGTTGTGACTTCTGTAAGGGACTACCTGCGTAAAATGTCTGAGGCGACGGACAAACCACCACCTGGCCCACGGGGGTCCGTCAGAATGTCATCGCCCGGCATCCACGATAGTAGTACGGTAAGTGCTCCTAGCGAGTATGATACTACATTCTAACGCCCCATTTGATCAAGGAGTGGGTACCTAATTCCGCGGTGGGTAAATTATTTAGGCCAGCAGAATTCGATGATGGGCATGAGTCAGAGGGGGGGCGATGATTCTGTGCGATTAAGTACGGATCATACGAAGGGTGTAAATACTGGAGTAAAACAAGCTCAAAAACAACAAATCTATGAATTTTCCTCAGAATTTTCGGAGTCCTCAACCGGCTGCGTTGGGCCACGAAGCACTCGGATGCTTTCTAAAGCCTACATCAAAGACCCGCGGGGAGAGTAAACTATACGATACGTACCGTGACGAAGGTAGATTTGACGCTGAGCCTGGGGAGTGCTGGGATCCGCTGTGGGATCAGGCTCACGTACCTCCAAGTTGGCTTCCACGTAAACGTGAGAGCCTTTTTGTAGGTTACGGAGGAAATTGTTCGAGCTCGAGCTGAAAGAAAAGACGTGATGCCAAGTAGTCTTGGACTCCGGACGAGCTGAAAGGGTGAACCGTCAGTTCCGTGTAGCTAACTTTTGTGCGTGCATGGCGGACGTACTACCATCCGGCCCAGGGGGGGGGGGAGGGAAATTTGTCGTGGCAACGCTATAACTGTGAGAGGGCGGGTGATAATGAGGTTCCTTCCGCGAGCCCGGTAGGAAATGACGCGTACGAGACGAATTCCTTGTCGCCCTTTGACATGCGGACTTCAGGGTCCCTGCCGAGACGGCCGACAAGGATGACCTTGGATACGTCGGCCAGACGCGAGGGGGTGATCGAAAAAGCCTGTGGTACGGGTGAGGAAGTAGTGCATTAGAAAATAAAGTATATACAAACGCGGGCAAGGGAGCGCGAAGTGGGGAGCACGCGCCCGTGCGCGTGGCGGAAGAGGGAGAACATGGTTGGCGCGGGTGTGACGGGGTGTGACAATGACTGGGTGTGTTCAGGTCAGCTTGCGCCTCCCCTCAACCACATGTTTGAATAAACCACTCCCAATATCCCGTTAATCACCATTCTCAAGACTTTTGTAAAACGATTTGTTTTTGTCATGTCTAGACATAGATTTGTCAGGAACCTAGATCTAGATGGTGAGTAATTCCCATACGGCACTCATCGCTGTGCCAAGCTCAGTGAGTTCCGCAGAGGAGCGTGAGGATGGTGCGCTTTCCGATGGCGGAGATGATATGACGCCTGAGGAATACGGTATGGGAATCGGTTGACTTTTCGCATCCCTGCCCTGCTGACATCGGCCGTTGGCCGCGTTCCCAGAGCAAATGGAAGCAGCGCTCGACGCCATCCGCACCAGGATTGGTTCAGAGGAGCAATCCGGATTTACGGACTCGTTCATCAGGGAGAGTCTGTGGGACTGTGAATTTGATGTCGAGACGACGATCGAGTACTTGGAGGGTATGTCTCGTGCTTATCTGCCCAGCACTGACCCTGACCCTGACCCTTCCTGAAGAGGCCCAAGAGAGGATGAACGCTGCGCGCGCGAGAAAAGGTGAGCTGTAGTTCCTTGTTTAAGCACCCCTTGGTGGTCTGTTCTATATTATTCTACCCCTTCACCCACCCCTTCTCATACCTTCTGGCCACTACTTAAGCTTAAGGTGGTATGGCGACGGTTGCAAGAAGGTGCATCTCTACTCGTTTTCTTCCCCCATTCCCTCCTCAATGTCATGGTTATTATCGAGGTTGACTGCTTTCGTCGTTTAGAGGCTGGAAATCCCCTTCCTGATGATGAACTCGTTGCTAAGGGCCTGAATGCTGCTCAGATACACGCGGCAAGGATGGCACAATTGGCCGAGAACCGCTCTGCATCTGGCTTTGGTACTTCCTTCCCTAATGATCACCTTCTAAGTATCCAGCCTCACGAGGACTATAATTCGGTCTCGGAGGCGGATCTTTACGTGCGGCGCTTGAGCACCATAACCGAGCGCACAGAGAAGACCGATTTTTCTGAAGTGCCTGCACGATCCTCAGCAAGTGTAGCCTTCAGCCACCGTCGCAGCGCACGTGCTCCGAGCTCTGCGACCGAATCGTCATATGGGGAACTCATCGGTAAGCTACATCTGAATGCGCTGACTTGTTCCGTGTGCTTATGCCGCCCTCATTTTATCTGCAGACTCTCATGTCGGCCGAACGAACTTTCCTATCGATCCGAATACCAT
>QLOT01006224.1:0-14519 GCA_003313875.1 Russula aff. compacta | reverse complement strand
GACTAGTAAAGTGAACAATAACCGCTGTACTTCTCGGTGACGCATTAGCTGGGGAGTGTCCAATGGAACGAACAACTTGGGGGGAGGACCGTGGTCTGTGGTTGGCAGCGAGGTTTGGCCGCTTGCGCGTAAATTGCAAAGGATGGGGCAGATCTATACGTAGCCTCCGAAGGCGCTCTCGAAGTACTGAGACGTCATCATCGATCAAAATGAATGAAGGAGATTGATTCAGAGCCTTGGGGGTGAGAGGAGCTGATGGTTGTGGGTCTTGCTCGTCAAGAGTCTGGAGAATCGAAGCACCGCCGAGAGCTTCGCTGACTACAGACGAACGCTCGGCACATGGAGAGTCCACTGCCTCTCGAGCAGATGAGGCCTCAGCGTCCGGATCAGATGATGCATGGCTGACATCGAGCCCCCATGAGGCCAGATAGCTCGTAAGGTGCTGAGCAAATATGCCTGTTGCATCTGCATATAAAGATACCTTTTTCCCCTTCAAAGTTTCAACAAACTGAGCAAGATCCTCGAGGGTGGGCTCCCCGGATAGCTTGAAGTCGGGGAAAGCATGAAGTAAAGGGTCGTTATCAGATAGAACAATGGCAGGGTTGACTACGGCTGGAGAGCCACGCTCAAGGGTCATAGATAGTTTGCATATGGACGCTATGTCTGTCAGCTCACAAGTGAGGGAGGCCTTGACATGCTGCATAAGTCGGCGGAGAATGTGAGAATCCAAGGAGGGCTTTGTGCGGACGTGAGTTGTCCCAGAATGGAGAGGAGTCCCTGCAATATTATGCGCAAAGATGTGGGTGATCTGGAAGGTACAACGCAGAGGTGAATTTGGATCAGGAGGTGAGATAGAATCGGCAGGTTCGGTAGCATCCAAAGAGTCCTCGAAAACAGATGACTCTCCTCCCTCAGGTGATACACTGACTGGGGCAACTAAGAAAAGACCGACTTGGACGCAATCACCGCGACGAGCTATAGCGAGGATTTGACGTACAATCTATGCAGAAAATAAGGATAGAAGATAAGCCTTGGGAATATTGACTGACGTGTGATAAGGTGTAACAGATCCCAATATCATCCCCCTTCACTGCGATATGTTTCATTCCAACATCCCCATGGAACAGAACAAGGTCAACGCCGACGTCTGCGGCCATCCCACTAAGGGCGTCACCAACGCTTTGTAAAGTTTCACCAATATCAAAGTCGTGTACAGGGATCTGGGGCGCCCGTAATGGCGCATTCGGACTCGTGGAACTACAAGAATCCTCATTGCTTGGTTGATTGGATTGTTCGCACGAACTCGAGGGGGGTGAAGCACTGAAAGTGGCCATATTAGCGGATATGTAATTTAGGCTCTTCATGACAGTGAATAGTGCTGAAATGGAAGGAGTAGGGATAGGTAAGGCACAAGCGGAGAACTGCTCTTTCGCGGGGTCAAACACCTGAGGGGGAGACAATTGAAGAAGAGTCTGTATGATCATCTGAACAATGTCCGCCAATTCCAGCGATAACTCTTGAAAATGAGCCATATCCGGGGATGGCCGTGCGGTGGGGGGAAATGGACTTGGTGGTGGTAGTGGTGTTGATAGCGGGCGTTTAGGGTTTTTCAAGTACCCAATCTGGGACGGCAGGGGCACGGAAAATGCACGCGATAGTCGAAGGTGGGGCAGAGGGGCCTGATCCAATGGATTTTTGTCCAGGTTGAGTTGGTTGGTAGGAGTGGTAAAGTCTGATTCCTCTGATTCCTCACTGTTAGCCTTCTTTCCGGCTCCGAAGCTCCATCGTCGGGTTTTGAGACTTTCTGCATCACCACTGTCTTCTGCTTCAGGTTCGTGTTCAGAAGGGATGGAATCCGCATCTGAGGAACTAAGGGAGACGTGACGATCAGCCAGAGACGGAAGAGACGGGGCGGGGCCGGCGTCTGCAGGCCACGCGAAACCGAATTTGCCAGAAGGAGGAAGGTCCAGTACCACAGAATCTTGAGGGGAAGACTCGCCACTAGCACCTGCAATTACTGTTGGTAGACGGACAGTAGGAAGACGTGGTGCAGTGGACATGGAAGGGTGTCGTCGTGCTGATAGCTGAGGGAGTTCCGAAGTCTCTGGGCGGACCCCACCGGAAATTGAAGCGGGTGAACCGAGCGATAGCGAGGGACCTATATCGAGTTGAGTTGGATCGGTTTCTGTCGCCGGGGGGTCGATATAGGCCCTTGCGCAGGGCTACGACGGGGAGACTGCAGCTTTGCCTTGCCGCGGAACTGAGCTGGTTGCCAGGTCGCATCCCACGGACCGTGACTCGTCTTATCAACAGGGCATTTTTGCAGCCAACTTCTTTGTTTTCAACCTCTACTTTCAACCTCGGCCTCTGCCTCCCGCTATGTTCCCCACGTCCTCAGTCAGTTCCCCTTTACAACTTTCCAAGCTCCGGCCAAGTGTACTAGAGGGCGGCTCCCACCACCGCGCCCACATGCCCTCTCCCTTGTATCACACTGTATTCAAGCATGCCGATTCACTCTTAAATTGATCAGCGTCGCATCTGTTGTGCAGCTCCTCATCAACACGAGTTTCCATGTCGTCGACGGGAGGAGAAAGTGACGATTACTTCGAACAATCCTTCCGCGGGGGTTATGAAGCACGTGGTGATCCGGTGGGCAAGGGTATGATGCTAGTGAAGGCTACGGACTACCACAACGTTTTCCGCATGTGCAATCGGCTCACAGCGCTACATCTCTGTCTGGACTTGGAATGTGCCGATTACCGCCTAGACCCATCGAGACCCGTGCTAAACAGGAACATTCATCTACCCTGGCACTATAACTGCCTGGGCAACGATCATCAACCCCCGTGGCCAATCCCTATTGTGCGACATGGCTTTCGTAACAATGTCTGACATATGAAGAACACGAATGTACTAGTTCAGAACCGCCTCCGGCAAACAGCGGCAGGAGTAGCTGATTGACCTTTGGCAAGCGTTCCAGTCCGAGGTTTCCCCCTTTTGCACGGAAGATTCACTTTCACCAGGATTCCATTCCGTTTCTGGTACAACGGTAACATGGTCGGTAACACTCTACTAGTGCCAGGGGATTCTCTCGAAGAAGATCCGTATAGGTTTTGTCACGAAATCCTTGGCTCATATGTATATTTTGTGCCTAGGTATGGCCGGCCAGCCCACGGAAGTAATCCGGGCGTAACTGAAGTGCCACGTATCAGACAGGCCAGATAGCCTAGAAGCTTGCCAAAGCGTCTCCCATCGTCTTTGACACTCACACACCGTTGGATTGGCAGCCAACGGCCCGTTTCCAGCTTCTCCTCATGTTCACCACACATCACACAGGACCGGTACCACATTGAAACAGGGCTTCCAGTCATCATTCGAAATACTTCCCCAATCTAGCTGGCAGCGCGGATGGCCCCTTAAACCCCACCTCCGCAGTTGAAATGGCAAACTTAGTACATCTGCTTTGCGAGCGCTTCGTACGACGAACTACCAAGGCCGCAACGTGGCTGACTGATGCTTCATTCTCGGCGGCGCTCCACGTCATGATACATGATGCATCATGACTACTACAAAATGGCCTTTCTCGGAAATTACATCCACGCCCACTTCATTCCGTTTTTGTTATGGCGCAGTATATGTGCGTTCGGACTGCACGCTGAGGCAGCATGGACAGCGTAGCTACTCTCAGCGCGCAGGTAGTTTCCTGAATCCCACGATATCTAATGAATTCAGGTTCAAACTCTACTTCATATCACTGCTTGGACAAAACTTGCTGCCAGTCTCCAGCAACCAATACAATTGGCAATAAAAGTCAGGCCAGTCAGCCAATCAGACCTGAAAGCACGGATACGGCACTCCTGTTTACACACAGCTACACATCGGATTCTGTGAAATCGTATATCACAATGAATTTGACATTATTTTGCGCAACCTTACGTGCCAAGACCACATTAAGCGCCAATACTACCAAGCACTCGACGCAAGAGGAAACCGAACCGAGAACTGAGGTTGAATGAGGAGTGGCTGTGAGTAACACTGAGTTATGAATAACAATGTGTGTGAGGCGTGAAGTGTAAAGAAAACCGGCAGATAATACGACGATTCACGACGGAACGGTGATTGAAAAGAGATGCAGTCGCTACTGGTGGTCTGCGTTGCGTGAGGGAAAAAGCAACCCAAAGTACTCAGTACTGCAGTTCAACGTCACCCTCTGCCACCAAGTCCATGTCATGGTAGCTGACTTTCTTCCCAGCCGCCGCGCGTGGGTCCTCCTTCGCATCTGGGGGAGGCGGGGGTGGTGGTCCGCCGGAATCGCCGCTGCGTGTGTTTCTGCGGTTGCTCCCACCCCGACGCGAGCGGGACTCATCGCTCAGCGGTTGATCCATGCTGACAGGGGGCTTGGCTGGTAGACCGGCAGAGGCCGGTATTGTCGTCGGAGAATCGATTGAGTAGTCGGATCCAGGTGCATAGCCGCTGATACGGTCACTTAGGCGGCGTGCAGAAGAACTATCATCACGGCGCGGGGCAAGTGATATGTTCGGCACGTGTGAGTATGCGTAAGGGTCCCAGTGTTGAGGGATGTTCATTGGAGGGGGGAAACCAGCTGGTGGATAAGGAGCGGGGTAGAAGACACCTCCGTTGGCTCCCCGCATGTAATCGGCGGGTGGAATTGCAGGTGGTCCCGGTAAGCCATACGCTTGAGGTGGTGCTTGCTGCCCAACACCCCCTGATTGGGGAAGATGACTGTACGGTTGAATGTGATGAGGATCAAGAGCAAAGTTGTTAAAGTACGGGAGCTGGAAGATGTCAGCCGAAGGCTCGATCAATTCGTAATGGTACTCACATCATCTAGTAATTTAACAAGCTCAGGATGCTTATTCGCTATGTGTTTCTCCACAAAAGATGTAGCTTTGAACAACTTCTGGCACGTCTTGCAACGAAACTTGCCTTCATCCTCCTGCTTTATGTACGGCTCGGCGACCTTTGACAATTCCCTGTATAGACAATGAGATACATAGAATAAGCAAATTGCAAACCACACTCACTCATCATAGGCCTTGCCACCATAGGCACGAGGGTCGACAGATTCTCGGTCGAGCAACAGAGCAATTTTGGAATCCAACCACTCAACCCAACGATCCTCTGTTCTTGCTCTCAGGATGAGCAGCCACCAGAAAACAGTGAAAACATACCACTCTTCTTCCATTCGCGCGAATCCTCCTCCTTCGTTGCCGTATCTTTACCACGATCTTCGAGAGATGGTTCATTCTCCTTAGACTTCAGATCACTCTCTTCTTGCATGGTACTGTCCTCCTTCACTTTCGCAAAATTCTCTGCCATTTTAGCCTTATACTCATCATAGGTCGCCTTGGATAGTGGTTTCCTCAGATGTTGTATGCACTTGCGCTGCAACTCCTCCTGATGATCGGTAGTTACAGCGCAGTAATAGCACGTATGGAAGGCATGGCGTATGGCTGCCAGAACCAAATCGAGTGATATAGCAGTCTTGCGGAGGGCTCAGCGGCTGAGGGTTCACGCAAAGAGCGCATCGTTCTCACCTTGTGAATTTTTAGATCATCTTCATCAAGGGCATCTTGCGGGGTCTCTACAAGGATCTTCTCGATCCGCTGCTCAATTGCCGAAAGTGTGGTTCTGGAGGGCTCAGGATCGTCACGGTCCTCCTCACCCTCAGCCAGTGTCACCATGTCCTCCCGCAAAGGACCTTCCGGAAGGCTGGCAACTTCATCACGGGATAAAATGCGGAGCTTTCGAAGCGCGTGATACTCAGCCTCGAGACGGACGAGTAGAGTCCGTGCCCTCTCCAAATCTTTCTGTAGAATGTCAGAGCGACTCGCCACCTCGGGTGCGTAGCGGACCCGATTTTTGAAAGGCTGCTTGTTGTGGAGGACGTGTAACTTGAAGCCGTCGATCTAGAAAGGAACAGGATTAGAGTTACGCAACATACAGTGGTTCGGAACTGACTCACCTTCCGTTCACTAAGTTCCGACATGATGACATTGATATCCGCGTCCTCATGAAACTTCAGCCACCCAGCGCGATAGAAGTTGCGCTTCTGAAGAGGATCTCCCAGAGCGAGGTAGATAAAGCCAGGAATAGTATCAAGAGCCTGCACGACCTGGTAAGACGTTGACCTGGAACCGACGACAGGATACGTACGCCAACCGTCTCCAGTTTCACACGCCCAATGTCTGGGGGTATGGTGCGAATCATAACTTGGTGACCTTCTGGTGCCACAGAAACTTCTTCACCCCTATCGCGGCTATCCTTCTTTCCATTCTCAACGCCTTTACCATTCGCATCCAACTTGTCACCTTCTTCCTCAACTTCGATAATGACATCCTCATCAACCTTCATCGACTCATCGACAGATGCCAGACCATCGTGGTCAGGGTGCGCTTCTTGATCGTCCTTCGCCTCTTCTTTTTTTAAAGTCACAGACTGCTTCACAGGAGAAGATGGCTGAAAAAGGTTGCCAGATTGGGGATCAAACAAGCCAGCGTCAAGATTCTCTAAGAAGGTATTCAATCGACCCCTCCAGCCTTCCTTCCTGACCCGCTTGCGTAGGTACGCATACTGGGCAGAAGGGTCATACTTCTCAGCGAACCAAGGTGATTTTCGGTGATGATCGAACATTGTTTGCAACTAAGACAAAACAAAGTGTCAATCACCCTTTTTGGAGAACAAAAGATATTCGTGCACCTGTTGTGCAGCAAATGATTTCTTGTATTTCTCCCACCGTAATTTGATGCCATTTCTAGGCTTCGATCCATCGGCAGCTTGTTGCTGAGCAGCTTTATCAGACATGTCTTCCTCTGCAGCTGCTTGGGGAAAGTAGAATCGGAACCATTCGGCATACTGCTTGAGGGATGCAGGATAATCAAGTGTATGTGGATCAGGAGGAGCACGGCGCGAAGGTGGGTTATGATATGATGATCGCCTAGGCGACTTGTAGCCGGGACCCCTAGAATCTGAAGGATAGCTGTTATTATTTATGTCGACCTCAAACAACTTGTTGCTACCCACCGTACTCATCGTATCTTGGCCTAGCATCACGTTCATAAGGCGATATAGAGCGTCGACGCTTGCGAACACCTACATTCAGTAGGGTCAACTCATAAGCTGGGAGGTAATCTACACACGACATACCGTCATCGGGACTTCGGCTACGACCGCGGCGACCATAATCATACATGGCGCGGTCTCGTTCCATGGCATATGCTCTTTCCCTGTCCCACGAGTCCCAGTCACTCCGGTAAGGGTCGGGGCCATGATGGTCCTGATACGAAGGCCTCGAAGAGTATGAACCTCGGTGAGGCGAGCGTGAACGCGAGCGACGAGAGGGAAGATAAGCAGAGGTAGCCCAAGACATTTTTTAAAAGGCTGGATGATGTGTAAGGGAGGAAGGTGACAACGGGAGAAGAGTGTAGATGAGAGACATGAACGCAGATAGAGCGAGCATGATGAAGAACAGACCTCTTAGAAACCGCGAAGACAAGGACAGAGAGTGCGCGGGGACGCTGCGTTGAACGCAGCCGCGACGCTCAGTGCAAGTTTCGCGAGCGAGAAAACGACGCTCGAACCGGGATTTCGCGTGCCACTCGACTTGAAACTCCACTTCAATCTCAGCCATTGTAGCCACCGCTACTGTAATCTCCGTTTATTTATTATTTATTATTAAAAGATATTCCCCAATACATCCGCTAATTGCGACGACGACGACCTCTCCTCCTGTGCACCTGGGGGCGTCCTGTTGGCCATCCGTGGTCTTTTTGAATCCCTTTGCCCACTCTCACTTGCAGGTCTCTTATTAACTTCCTTTCTCTTGAACACCTTCCCCGCAGCCCGACTACGTTCCTCGCGTTTGTCAAGCACTCGCGCAAGCTCTACATTCTTTAGATACTCCCGTTGCTCCGACCTTGATTGTGAAAGCTCAAGACGTAATCGAGCTGTGTGCGTTGCTGCCTCATGGGCTGGGAACGGACAATTGAATCAGCACTATTGCTTAATTCCATTTGGCTGATGCTTACCGACTTGCTCGGTCAACATGTGCCACTTGAACTTTGGCAGATACTTGAGTGTCCACACGTCATCTCTCCACCGTGTTCCCTTTTTCCCCCCAATAGATTGGGCATTCAGCATTCCCGCGACAGATCGAGCCACCTTTTTGTCCTTGAATTCAACCCAGCCTTCTGTGTAGTGTGGTTTTTTGGTGGGAGTGTATTTACGACGCAGATAAGCACGTTTCGCATCTGTGAACGTATCAGTTTTTTAGGTGCAGTCAAAGAATGTATGTCGTCGTACCTTCTTTTTGTAAATAAACTCTCCCTACTTCCCCATATTGGCTCATAAGATGTCGCACTTTCGTGGGTTGCATACCTGGGGGAATCCGCGAGATGTAAATGACCCCTGCCCTCTCCTGGGCTGCCTGGAAGGCAGCTAACGCTTCGGGAGTTAATGGCTTGACGATTTTGGGTCCTGCAAACCCATTTGCATCCATTCCATCGCCCAGCCCGTCAAATTTGTCTGTCTGTTCACTGTCCTGTCCCGATGTCTGGTTGACCTCCACTTTCAAGGAGCTTTTTGAGTCGCTGCCAACCCATTCAGGCATCGATTTCGACGAGCTAGCAGAAGAATTTTCGTCAAAATCATCGCTTAGGGCGAATACTTCATCATCAGTCTGTTTGGCCATAATTGTAAGTCGGCACCTAGTTGAGAAAGAGAAAGAGGGGTGCCTAGTGCAGCAGAGAGTGTCAAGAGTGTCAACAAAACCAGTTGGCAGCGCGGCCCGCAGAGGTTTCAGGCACATTTCTCTGCACACACTCTTGGACACCGTCAACTTGAAGGGAACTGACTGCCCAGGGTTTTCGCAGAAAAGACAGAAACACAACAAGGACAATGAATACCTCACTATTGAGTTTGTCTTTCATCTGAGTTTCCTTACCTCGCTAAATCTGTTGCATGAAGATCCCTTCAATATCACCTATCCGACTGCCGTCCAGGCTTCACTTCCTTCCCAATGTTCCCTCGCAAGATTTGATCGCTCGGGTCGTTTTGTAGCTGCCGGTCGTAATGACGGTTCTGCAGCCATATGGGATCTTGAAACACGTGCAGCAGTTCGCTGGCTCGAGGGCCATGTTAAGGGCATTACAAGCGTAGAGTGCGTCATGCATAACACATCAGGTATTGAGTGAGTATTTATGGTTTTCGAAAGCTGGTCGCGCAATTCGCGGTTTGTATTAACTTCCTCGAAGGACTGGAACGTGATTATGTGGGACATGGCCTCAGACATCGATCCCCCTCAGAGAAAAACTACCATCAGATTCGATGCGTCGGTGAGCTCTGCATCTTTCCATCCGAGGAACAGGTGGGCACTTTAGACCGTGCTTATTCCTCACGCTAATCTCATATCAGCCAAATTATACTGGCTTTACTCCAAACTGGTGATGCCTATCTGGTGGATCTCCGGAAAAAACATCGTGGACGCGTCGAGCTCGAGGAGGTGCAAGATGACAGCGACGAAGAATCAAACGCTTCGTCAAGGTATGCTCTCCCACTACTGCTAATTTCCTTATGCAAGTATTCAGCTTGTGACAGGTCAGCCATGACAGTGGCTCAGTTTGATCCTACTGGCCGATATATCTTTGTCGGAACCTCTACAGGGTCTATCCTCGTATTTAATACAAGAACAAAGACCGTCAGTTGTGCCTCCATCTGGCTATTACAGTGACCAAATTAGTTGAACAGATGATTGCCCGGCATAAAATTCCAGGAGCAGGCGTTATGAAAAGCTTCGACTTTGCCAAGTCTGGCCGGTGAGATTTCTTACGGAAGACCAACTTGACAAGAAGACTGACTGCAGCTGACCAGACGCTTAGTCACAAACTCCTCAGACCGAACTCTCCGCCAGTTCACTCTACCTATTTATCCATCCCCGAATGCAGATGGGGAATATACAGAACAAGAACTCGAGCCCACTCACAAATTCAGTGACCCTATCAACAGAATCGCATGGCATGCGATGTCCTTCAGTCCAGATGGCGAATGGCTAGCTGGAGGTGCCGCCGACCCTGCCTCACACAAGATCTATATTTGGGATATCGCAAATGATGGACAGCTTGCGAGCACCCTGGACGGCGGTCGGGAGCCTCTTATCCACGTTCATGTGCATCAATCCATTGGTATATCCGTGGTCAACCTTCATTAAGTACTTTTATAGTGGCATCCGAGCAAGCCATCGATCGTCTCAACTACGAATCAAGGCAACATCCTCATCTGGCACTGTCCAGCGCCTGAACGCTGGGGTGCATTCGCAGGTGGGTTTGAGGAGGTCGATGAGAACGTGGAATATGAAGAGCGTGAGGATGAATTCGATATCGTAAAGTTTCTTCTAGTCATGCCTGCCCTAGTTGAGCTTACTGAATATGTATTCCCTCATCTTGTAGGAGGACGAGAATGTCCTAGCGGTGCGAAAAATGAAGCAGGAGGAAGAGGAGATAGATATTCTAACTGGAAGGGATGCTGAAGAAGAGGTTGTGGAACACTTACGGGTCAATGGAGACGAGGAGGACTTTGCGTGGGTTGATGATGAACCTGATGAGGATGGACGAGGCTGGACGATGAAAATAGTGATGGAAGACGAGTTGGACATGATTTGACACAGCCCACTTGGGGCGCGACAGAGTTGTTTATACTTGTTGAAGCACGCGTCCATACATTGCTCGGTCGACACCTCTCATCCACTTCTTCTCGCTGTTCTATCCTCACATCGTGCGTCTCGCGACGTCGGAACAGCCCTTCGCAGCGACGCGTGCCAACGGCCATGCCAGAATCTCATCAGATTTTCAAGGTACCTCTTGCTTGCTACCACCCTGGCTTTTGACCCACCATCTCACCCGCGTCACACAGGCCACTTACAGTGGAATTCCTGTCTATGAGCTGTACGTCCAGCAGACAATACTAATGCGCGTGTCCATGGTCTCACTTCTCATGTAGGATGTGTAAAGGCGTCGCGGTCATGCGTCGGCGCTCGGATTCGTGGCTTAACGCTACGCAGATTCTCAAGGTCGCGGGTTTCGACAAACCACAACGCACCCGCGTCTTAGAACGTGAGGTTCAGAAAGGCGAACACGAAAAGGTCCAGGGTGGGTATGGGAAATACCAAGGTGCATCACAATGAGCGATCTGCGTACGATACTCCATGAGCCTACCTAATACTTCCTCAGGCACTTGGATTCCCCTCGAGCGTGGACTGCAGCTCGCAAAACAATACAACTGCGAGCACCTTCTGCGCCCTATCATCGAATTCCAGCCCGCAGCGAAGAGCCCACCACTCGCCCCAAAGCATCTAGTAGCGCCCACGAGCGGGCGCCCACCCCGCCGTACAGGCACGGATAGCAGCATTTCTAATGTTCGTGTGGTGCGTAAGGCGGGCAATGGCGGTGATGATTCTGAGGGTGTGGACGATACGATGCGTGCGTCTGAGGATGGGTCCATGACACCGTCGCCTTCTGGAGTCTCCTCCAGCTCACACACTCCCTCTCCCATCCGGAGTTCACCGGATCCGAACGTCCACTCCTATCAAAGTCTCAATCATGGCCTTGTTTCCCCTTCTCCCGACTCGCGGAAGCGCCGCGCGCCGCGGCGCACCCAACCCTCAATCCATGGGGGTGATTCCGATGTGGATGCTATGCCAGGAGCGAATGGTACGATTGACGACAGGTCCTATGGAGATCAAATACTGGAGTACTTCATTTCCGACTCGAACCAGATTCCCCCGATTCTCATCAATCCTCCTCCCGACTTGGACCCAAACATGGCTATCGACGATGAGGGCCACACCGCGCTGCACTGGGCATGCGCAATGGGCCGCATCCGCATTGTCAAATTTCTACTCTCCGCTGGTGCTGATGTCTTCAAAGTAAACAAATCGGGACAGACGGCGCTTATGCGTAGCGTCATGTTTGCCAATAACTATGACGTGCGGAAGTTCCCCGAACTGTACGAGCTGTTACACCGTTCAACGCTCAACATTGACAATTACAATCGGACGGTGTTCCACCACATTGTCGACGTGGCTATGTCAAAGGGGAAGACACATGCTGCCCGATATTACATGGAGACGGTGTTGAACCGGTTGTCCGACTATCCGCGTGAGCTCGCAGATATCATCAACTTCCAGGACGAGGACGGGGAGACAGCACTTACTATGGCTGCGCGGTGCCGCAGCAAACGCCTGGTGAAGCTCCTCATCGACCACGGCGCAGATCCAAAAATCGCAAACCGCGATGGGAAGAGCACAGAAGACTACATCCTCGAGGATGAGCGCTTCCGTTCCTCGCCTGTGATGCCATCGCGGGCGCTTGCAATGTCATTCCGCAATGCACAAGCAGCATACCCGCCGGTGCACGCAACAGCGAACTATGCCTTTGCACCAGCAAACGGCGAACACATGCCGCAGCATCATTCGACCGCTGCGCAGACGGCAAGCACACGCGCGATCACGGATATGGCAAGCATGCTTGACAGCTTAGCGGCGTCATTTGATCAAGAGCTGCGTGACAAGGAACGGGATCTTAATCAGGCTCATGCGCTCCTCGGTAACATTCAAGCCGAAATCCTCGAGTCTCAGCGTGCGGTGGGCCAGCTCAAAGTGCAATGCCAAGGTCTTGACGAGTCGCGGGCAACGCTGCAGGAGATGGAAGCGGAGCTCAGTGCAAAGATGGGCAAACGATACCGCCTCGGATGGGAGAAGTGGGTCAAGGACGAAGAGGAACGCGAAAAAGCCCTGCGAGACGCTTCGGGGGGTGCACTTGTCCCTTTGCCCTCTGTTTCTCTGTACACTCTCGATGAGCCTGCGCCCGAGGACGAACTCGGCCCTGGAGCAGGGACGAAGAGCAATGCGATGCCGGTAGAGGAAGACGTGTCCGACCTCATTGCTCTGCATACAGATATACCGCAAGGCCTCGAGCCACTAGGGGTCACGTGCGATGCGTTGCGGGAGGAGCTTGCGCAACATAGGAAACGCCGGAAGGAGATGTTTGACGAGTTTGTGCGTTTCCAGGCCGAAGCAGGCACGAGTGGACGGATGGCGGATTACCGCCGGTTGATCGCTGCGGGCTGTGGGGGCGTACCTACATCCGAAGTGGATGAGGTCGTAAGCATGCTCTTAGAGGTGAGGGAGCCTTCTCGTCTTATTTAATTTTTTTTCCCATGCATCCATCGCTGAAATATTACCACGCAGTCTCTCGAGTCTGAAGAACCGAGTTACTCGTCGGTGGGTTGGAGTAGTACGACGCAGCCCTCGCGGCCGGTGCCAGTGGGATAGCACGAAAATGAAAACGATACCTCATTCCCTCATTTCTACCATCCTTGCACTCTCATGTCGTGTTGTACTTGGTTTTGTAGTACCCAGTGTATCCATCTCTCTAGCGGTAGACACAGATTTGGGGATACTGCTTAGTCAGCTAAATTCGGAATATTGGACTAAGCGGGCGACCATTGCACGCGCCAAGTCGTTCACTTCACTCCTCGCTGCGGTGTCATCATGCCCCTCTCAGCAGCACAGGTTCGCGGTGCAATCACGAGCAACCCATTGACCAAAGACTTTCGTCACCTGCAGCCCTTCCCTCTCAGCTACTTGAAGCGGTATTCGTTCAAGGACATCTTGGTCAAGGCAACTAAACCACAAGATCGTATTAAATATTGGAATATCGTGCCGGGAGACCGAGTCAGGATCATCGGAGATAAAGAAGGCAAGGTGCTCGAAGTAGCAAAGATTAACAAGCTTTCGAACCGCATATATCTTAAGGGGACCAGCAACAATGTGCGTAGTTGTCTCGGTTCTTCACCATGCCTCTCGCATTGACGCGGTGTTCCCCGTGCAATCAAGGCCGGGCGTGAAGGCGGCTTGAAAAATTTCCATTATTCACGATGCCAGCTGTTCATTGGTGACTTTGAATTTCCTCCCAAAGGCGACACGACCGAGCCGCGAACACTTCCGTACGTCCAACCGACCTTTGTCTAATTCTACTATCTTAGCGACGTGTCAGCGTCTTTGCCAAGCGCATTGGGACTTCAAAACCTTACTGGCAACCTATGGGTGCCCGCTACGTATGGGACCGCTTTGCGGCTGCGACGATACCCAGACTACCCAGCAGCGCTGGCACCTCTAGCCGTATTAAAATTCCCTGGCCGAAGCGAGCAGAGCGCCCGAAATTTGAACGTATGTTGGGCTTTTGTCTTTGTGCGTGGCTGAACGCTGAAATGGGCTTGAAGCTACACTGTACACCGCAAAAGCGGAAGATGTGATGGCGATCACCTACACGCCATTTGCGCTTCCCCCCGACACAGGGGCAGTCGCACCCAAGGCAAACTTGGAGAACGAGTACATACAGTCGGTGCTCGACCCGCAAAAGCGCGCATACGATGCGGCAGCTCCGGTGGAACTTCACTTGCAGAAGGAGCTATCGAACCCGCACAGTCGCGCGAAGAAGCAGGCG
>QLOT01006222.1:0-14224 GCA_003313875.1 Russula aff. compacta | reverse complement strand
CCAGATCGGGCGGCCAGCTGTCGTTACTCCTTCCGGTTTAGGAAGTTTCTCATAGTCACTAAAATCACTTAAAGCGAAGCTAAAATGAGATGATGCCCCTGAATCTAAGATCCAGATAGGCTTTCCATTTGCACGTTTTACACACTCTTTACATTCCCCATTGGTACAGCGGCACAAATACTCCTGTGCTATGTCCAAGTTAGAATCCGTCATCCAGCTGCATGTTACTGCGCGATAGGAATTAGGTTCGAGGGTTGTGAGAGAGTGTGGTGGTACGTACTCTCCAAAAAGATCATCTCCGTCATTTAAGCCAAAGTCCGGGGTGTAATCAACTTCATGCTCGGCTACTTCATTTGAAATGAGATCAGGGCCGGCGGCAAGTTGTTCCGCGATCTCATCGGATAGTCTGAGAGATACTGCGCGCTCCGGAGATGGTGCGCGACTTCTGCGCTGTGGAGCAGCAAGTGTCGCGTTATAGTGAGGGGATGCTGGGTCTAGCGCATCTTTCTCGCCATTGGTTTTCTGTTTGACTGAAGCAAACTTAGTCCACATGGCAGCGATCTCCGCCTGTTCCTTATTTGCCTCAGTCTGCAGTTCCTTTATCTGGAGCTGCAACTGCGCCATCTGCATGTGACCTGCTACTCTTCTTACCGCAGCTTCAAATTTATCCTTCTTGGGGCGAGGAACGCGCCCAAACTCATCCTCAGTCGCCAATATTGGCGCCTCAGCCTGCTGTACTCTGTAAGGAGTGCGGCGTTGGCTGGATGATTCCGCTTGCTCCATGGCAGCGGTGAATGATGGATAAAATGATTGTGCTGGTGAGGGGGGTGAGAGGTCTTTCTCTACAGCGATTCGCTGAAGAAGTGTTGGTTCTCCATTACAGGAGCCAATGTCTGCAATCGTCGAATAGGTAGGTGGAGGGCGGGAAGCTTGGCTCGCTAGATGGGTATGCGGTTGCTGTCCACCGCGTTTGCCGCGCTTGCGCTTCTTAGAAGGACCTTGTCCCTGTTGGGACTGTGGGAGGCCGTCGCCTTGTCCAGGCGCCTTGCCTTTTCCCTTTTGGTCTTTATAAGAGGGGTTAGACCCTTTGTTCTTTTTCTTAATGGAGGAAAGTTTATTCGCACCAAGATTGGCGCGATGCGTACCTTTCTGACCTGTAGCAATCCTTTGGGTCTCCCAGTGCGCTACGATATAACCAGTAATCTCATCCATGCGTATAGCGGAGAGAGTTGGTTTATTCATTGCAATGGCAGTTAGACTAGTCTGCCATGACTGTGGAAGATGATCCAAAAGGATCATTACTTGTAGGGATTCCGGAATAGTGGCGCCTTGCTGCTTTAGCTGGTCATACAACCCGCGCAGGGTTTGAATCTGCGGCATAGGGTGTAGAGCTGGATTCAGCTGGAAGCGCATCGCCTTCTGGAAAACTCCATAAGTAGTGATAGGGCGGATAGCGCTAAGGGAATCCTGAAGGTGTTCCCAAGCTTCTACTCCGTTCCTAGTGCTTATCTCATCCTGAAGAATGGGAGAGATCGTCAGAACGAGAGTGCTGTGTAAGGCATCTCTTGCTTTTAGGAAACTCAATCTTTCAGCAGGAAACGCTGGGTTGTCACTCCCATCAGCCAATTGCTGTAAGGGGTAAGCCCAGGTACCGGATACGAGACCCCAAAGACCCTGAGTGGACAGGTACGCTTTTATCATGCATTCCCAGTCCTGGTAATTGGTGCCATTGAGAGTTGGGATCTTGCCAAGGCTTGATTTATCGGTGGACATGTTGTATGCGCAAATTTCTGTGGTGAGCCGTCAGCGATCAAATCAGCTGACGTAGCTGCAAACAGAAAGAGGAGAATGCAGCATCAGGGGTTCACACCGTGGGGACTCAGCATATAAGCTGTGTCTATGGACGTGCAGCTGCTTACCGGGCGCACGGCCTTGACATGTAGCCATAGCTGCGGGTATCCATACAATTCTAGAAACGATCGCTCGAAAGCCGCTTTCTAGAAGATCAGAACCTCAATGGTCCGATCAGGATAAACCCAAGGAATGTTGTCCTAGGATAGCTCCAATGTGCTTGGGGGCTTTTGCCTCAGGGGCTGCGCTCCCACGCCTTATCCAGTGTGTCTGGGGAACTAGTTAGCCCCAACGACATCGCTGGCAGCGTTGCACGCTTTCCTAAAGTCTGTGGACAGCTGCCTAAAGGCACATATGGTCCAGAGACTGTTCCTCACAATGAGCAGCCATATAGGCGCATTATTGTGTGGCTACCAGGGCCCATAACCTGATGCGCAGGTAGAACTGTGCAGCAATCATGGCTATGCTCACCTGTGGTGATAGACTCAATGTACTAGCTACGTAGGAGATCTGCAGTAGAACTCTCTGAGGATTGCTGCTATCTAGGGGGGGTATATATACACCAGAGATAGTGACGTGACCGTCACTGTGTAACATAGTACCGCTAATAATAGTATCTGATAAGTACTATTGTCCTAGTCATAAGTAGTGAGTCATACGTGATTATGAGTCACGTGCTCTATTGTGCGCCTAGATTAGGGCGCTACAGTGCCTCTACTTCGACAGAGTACAGCGCCGCACGCGCCTCGTCTATGGAAACACTTGTCATCGCTTTCATGGTACCACCCGGAAATGCTGCTTGGGGGACACTTCCTTTGATAGAGCACTTTGCCGGGACAGATCTTGCAATGTGTGCAGGATTATCGAGGTTTCGTCCCAACGTCTGCCAGTGTTCCGTTCCTCGTAGCACTTACCGTACGCGTTCTTGCCATCCAGAACTCTTTCCAACTCTCCAGAGTAGGTCAACACACCCACTTCAGCAGATTTGGAGCTGGAATCTATACGACTGCGACTTCGTCCAAGGTCAGTTGGAGGGTGCCTCTCTGGGCAATAGATCGAGGTGACGACATCTGTAGGCCAACGATTACTATGACGGGAGGATGTCTCCGAGTCCGAATAGGGCAATTCTTCTTAACAGTGTCGTCGTAGGGAAGGCAGCCAAGTTTTACACAACCAGGCAAGGCCTGACAGCGGTACGGCACATGGATTCCGTGAAGTGTTTCCGTGTACTAGACTCACAATCTAAACAGCCGCCGGCGGGGTATGACTCAGTGATTGGTGAACCCTCCATTCGAGGAGATCTGAATTATGATGAGTGCGCTGGTAAGTGCAAAGCAGCTCGAGATTGCTTACCTTACACATGCTGATGTTGATATAGTGTATAATGTGAGTCAACCTTAGCCTACAACTTTGAAGCTGTTACAAGGCCCACTGATGACGACACCGAGAAGAATAACGCGATTGTCCCGATGTTCTTGATTGTATACAGATATTAGTACTCTTGATTCAGGAGTTTGACTATCAAGAGCCAAGGCTCATCTTATGGCGTGTGTGTTCATCATGTCGAGGTTGCATGCAGTTTAGAAGGTTGAAAGGGCTACGTATTCGGAATTTTGGATAGGCTGCCGTGTATCGGATGTATAGTATTCCCTGTGTCAATGTCACCATGATATGAACAATCCACAGAAAGATTACGAGTCCGAATGAATGCCCGATTGGGGCTGACAGAAGTGCGTCAGTGAGAACTGACAGCCGCTAGGTCCACGTGATTGTCACCACTCATGCTTAGCCCTTTCTGCCTGCATCACAAGATTACAACCTTCTCCGAACATCCCGTAGAGTGTCACAGCTCGTCTATTCATCGACGGCGCATCGTACGTCTTCTATCATAGAAAGCGACTGAACCATATATCATCACACGGTGCTCCCCACAGTCGACACAGATCCGGAACTTGCTGAGCATATCTGGAGGTTCCCTGCCGCCCGCATGGCCCAACAAGAGTGTAAAGAAACAGGTGAATCGACAGCGCACCGACTGGCTAGACGTTAATCGGAATGGACAGGGTGCTGGAAGCAAAATTTTCGCGGCACGGTTCCCTACCCCGCATGAAGTTTTCGTGGACAGGATAGCCCTGTAAGGGAGCGACTCCGATTCCGAGGCCTACACCGTGACGTTCATCGTCCTTTCGAAACATCACAGGCTTTCACACCACCTCCCATTCTTCGAATGCTTGCGCGCCAGAACGCTTTTGGGTGTTGTGGTGCCCACACCGACGCGGCGATGGATCGGCCCCAATGAGATGCTGCAGGAATGGCTCGAAAACATTGGCCCTGGTCATTGTGCGCGTCGTGGTATACGAGCCGGGGCTACCTACATTTTCAGTACATTTAAGGTCCTGGCATGAGTAGCGCTCCAGCTGGAGGCTACTCACGAGTCGCGACAGCTGCTCTCGCTGGTGCGTTTGGAACGCTCAAAATACGGTCGGCGGTCCTGCTCGGGGCGGTGGTGGCGCAGAACCGGGTAAAATTACGAAACAGGCGGGGCACGTTCGCTCCCGCCACCTCGTATGCGTCTAAGTTGTGCCTGAGAGAGCAGGAGCGTGAGCATGGCATGTCAGTGCACATCGTGACCGCGCTCTGCTAGATACTCCCAAGACAATATACATTCGAGAGTGCCATCAGGCAGATTTGAAAAGAATATCGATGCCGTGCAAGTAGTAATAAACTGTGTGGCCAAGGACGGGCGGACGACAGTGATGAATGCAAGAGGAAGAAAAGAAAGAAAGGGGCCCTCGGCCTGCATGCGGCGTGAGTCGCGCCGTCCGCTTGATTTTCATAATCTAAGAGGTACTGTGATGGACCCTCAAGTCACCACCTATCGGCACGTGGATACAAAAATAAAACCCTAAGAGAAAGGAAAAGAGTATAACGAATAAGTAGAAAGAAATTCAATGGCCATGAGCGCTAGACAAGATCCTAATATGTATAACCACCTACAAAGATCACCAAGGGCTCCCCACACTCGAGCTCTGCAGTGTATGTAAACAGCTGTGAATACAGCTGTCTCGAGGGTATGTCTTAGGCCGGGACGAGAGGACAGAGGGGTGACCAGTGGGGCAGAGAATAAGAAGTCGCTGGTGAGGTAAGACGGTCAGAAGCGAGGCGGGGGCGAGGAGGACGGGGTGAGAGAAACGCAGCGATGTAAGGGCAAAGAAGCAAGGGGACAGGAGAGATGCAAACGCGAGCGCGAGAGAAGCGGGAAGAACGGACAGGGAGCGAAGCAAGGAGGAAGTGGGCGCGGCCGCGGGCGAGATGATAAACACGGACACTACATTCTGTCCAACTTGATGGGCATGCCAGTGTTATGAGAAAAGAGCGCGGAAAGCGCGTGATTACTAGATTAGGAAGAAACAACGAGTTACCAAAATCATACGTGCCGCCACGGTACCTACGGGTAGTCATCCATCCTAGTCCGAGTCCGATACGTGTAGTAATATTAGACCAGTCCAGACACCGTCACATCTTGTTCGTGTGAATTGAGCACATGATGTGTGCGAAGGCACTGGCATCGATTGATGGCGCGTGTGATAAGCCACTCTCTGTTGTCGCTGATCTTGTACCCTGTGTCCCGACACTCAGCAACTGCGACGACGCAGTGCCAATATCTATCTAGGCTGTACAGAGCACGTCTAGCAAGATCCAGACGGGTCATACCCCTCCTTCTGCGGAAACACCTACCATGTTTTTCATGGCAAGTAACCCTAGATCACAATCGGGCCTGTGCAAGGTTGGGCAGCATATCAGGTGCTTGGAGTATATGGCACCATACTAACACCAAGGTCAAAGAACTGCCATTCAAAGCCTGTGTACATTGAGAATGGACGAGGTATGTGCATTATCTATTCCAGCGTCGGCGCAATCCATGAGGCGCTCACCTTTTCAGTGCACGATTTTTGCGGGAGACGGTGCGCCGGAGCGTTCAATAACAAAGGCAGACGCTCGAGCTCTACCCACTTGGGGGCGAGTTCTCCAGTAGTCCAAAATCGGTGTATCTTTCCCGGGTGTCACAAGCAAGCACACGTCGACGCAGACGGAAACGTGACGGATTATTGTTCCCATCGCCACAGGCGGTATGTTTCTCGAATTGGCCCTAACACAGAGTCCTGCTAAGATGGCACGCAAATGCCAGTGAGGCTGCCCAACTCGGCGCAATGAATATCTGTCTTCAGTAAGCGCATTTGCGAAACCTGTCTGAAATAATACATAGTCAACGAGCCCCATAAAGCTGCAAGGATAAACCAACGGTAGAGGTTGGTGGTAAACAAAGCGACTTCTGTTCCAGAAGCTGCAGCACGGCCGCGCTCAGCAGAGGTCAGTCAACACATTGCAGCAGGGCAACTGTCTTTTTGGGTTTATTTGTCACCTTTTATCAGCGCCAACAATCCTGGAGGTCCCCAGTTGGAGTGAGAAATATCAGGATGGTAGGTCTTTGTGACGGCCAACCATACGCACCTGACGGGAATCGACATATCGTAGTAGCAAATCAGTTCACTGAAAAGTGGGAGCACCCGACACAAGTGCCAACTGTGATCAAGGTATAGCTGCTCTGTTTGTGGTGTGACATTCGTCTAGTCTGATGGGATATATATATTTGTAGATTTGGAAGATCTTCGAGGATCGGTCTGTGCTTGACCGATTCTCCCGTCACCAGTGGGCTGAATGCATTGAAATGAATCAACGTACGATTGAATAAGAATGAATTAGGCAGGAAGTAGAGCGCCGCACGGGCCTCCCCAGTGGGAACACTCGGCGTCGGTTTCATGGTACCATCCGGAAGTGCTCTTTGGGGGACACTTCCCTTGATGGCGCACTTTGCCCGGACAGCTCTTGCAATATGTGCAGGATTATTGAGGTTTCGTCCTAACATCCGTCTAGTACCTCGTAGCACTCAAGTACTCTTGTCGCTCAGACCTCTTTCCAACTCAACCACGTCGGTCAGCACACACACTTTGGCAGATTTGGGGCTGGTATCTATACGTCTGCGGCCTCGTCCAAGGTCAATTAGAGGTTCCTTCCTTCTCTGGGCCACAGGTCCTAATGACGTCCACAGTCCAACGATTATTACGATGGGAGCGCGTCTCCGAGTCCGAATAAGGCAATGCTTATCAACGATGTCGTCATAGGGAAGGCAGCCAAGTTTTTCACGACCAAGCAAAAGCTGACAGAGGTACGGCGCATGGACTCTGGGGTGTGCTTCCTTGAACTAGGCTCAGAATCTAAACAGCCACCTGCGGGGCACGACTCGGTGATTGGCGAGCCTGGAGGAGATCTGAATTATGATGAGTGCATTGGTATGTGCAAAGTAACTCGAGATTGCTTACACGCGCTAACGTCGATATAGTATATACTGTAAGTAGATGTTAATCTACACGCTGGTACGAGGCCCGCTGATCGTGATAACGAGAAGAATGATGCAATTCGGCCGTCATTCTTGATTGTATACAAATAAGAGGATAGGTCTCTGGGATCGGTGTTAGTACTCTATGTTCAGAAGTTTGACTGTCAGGTGTTAAGACTCATTTCTGTGAGGTTGTGAGCAATTTTGGAAGTGGGAAATGCTAGGTACTCATAATTTCAGTTAGGTTGTATGTCGTATGTCCCTGAAAAACGAAAGTATCCATGGTCATCAATCCAAAGGTCCAATTGAATGCCCAATTACCCTGTTGTTGTCAACAAACGGGAACAATACCCTGTCACGGTTCGTACAAAGCCACAAGGGTAGCACCTACGTGACGATTCAAGCTGCAGGGGCTCACCGTCCGAGACACCTGGCTCTTCGCCTAGTCGGAAAACCCGCAGACCGAGTCACCTGCTGGGGTCGGGAAGGCATGGGGGGGGTGAAGCTCTGGTGGTTGAAGCGGAATTGAATTGGAGCGCGGCTGGCCAGCCGGGCCGGTATGGAGGACTCTCGCCCCTCGCCCGTACTGTACAGTAACTGACTTGCTTGGCCTCCTCCAGTTCCCATGTTCTTTTTTTTCAACTCATCTTGCTCGTCTAAGGTCCCCCCCGAGGAGTGCCATGGAGAGTGGGTGAGTACGGTGGCCCGACCTACTGATGACTCTGTGCGGCTAATGTACGATGTGCCTACTTCAGCTTGTTGGGGGGCTGCACCTTCAAGCCCCTGGATCTTCTCACAGGGTTATAATATTCATATGCATGTCCTCTCACATCGCAATATTGTCGTTATAAGTCCAGCTTGGTTGTCAACTCCATCGATCCACATTCAGGACTCTTCCCAGTCGCCGGAGCTTCTTAGTTTGGAGGTTTGGAGCTTGAGTCGCTCATTTTTGGGTGGATAAAATTGTCGGTAGCATCGCTGTCTAGTAGTGCGTTTTCTGTTTTGTTTTTTTTGATTGTACTGATATATTCAAGAGACGGTTCGTTCATACAGCCCTGCTTCTCGCCTTCGGGCATCGCCACTTCAAAAAGCCAAATCACTTATCTTCTTTGCCTTGCTATTCCTTCAAGTCATCTTTCTTCTAAGAGGACAGTACACGCTGCGTATTGCTAGTCTGTTCGATTTGAGCTTTCGCGGATTTGTTTCGGTGGTGCGGTTGGCCGTTGTTGGCTGGTGCACTGGTCACTGGTGGACCCTGGAGAAGTGTGGATGTTTCGGAAGCAGGGCGCTTCTATACTTCACGCTCCTGAGCAGTGAGTGGATTTAGTTGGATGGTACCTACCTGCATCGCATCGTCGTCTCTTGACTTGCGTGTTTTTCTGCTTGGCCTTCTTAGTGTCTTCATATAAACGCCTTGAGATGAGCTTCGTGCTTGGGTAGATTCCGGTTTCCTCTGCCTTCAACCCATTGTGCACAGTAAGCAGGTCGTCGAGCTTCTCCCTTGCGGCTCCTTACGAGATTTTCAGGCCATATGGCGTGGGAGAGTTTGTCGTCCTCGTCCCCCAGCTCTTCAAGGTCTCGATTAGCGAGGCACGCCTTCTTCTTTTGCCTCATACCGCGAGAGGCGCGCAGCACGCTTGTACGACGTGAGCCGATCCATGAGGAGATCCTTCTCGCACGAATCCTCCTCCTCTCCCAGAAAGACGCGGGGGAAAGGCGGAGAAATGAAGATGTGGAATTATCTTGGGGACGAGGGAGAGGTGGGGCGTGGACTGGTTACCCGGAGAAGGGTCGTGTCAGCGAGGGGGAACGGGGCGCGGGGGTGCATGAGAAGATACGAGCTACCGATAGGGATGGGGCACGACATGTAGGGCAAATTTTACCTGGCAAGGATCGCTAGAATTGTGAGCGTGCGTTTCGATACAAGCATCAGAGGTGAGGTGGCCTGGATTACATCAGGATAAGTAAGTTAAGTATCGATGCTCCACTCAAGTGCCTTACAGTTTACTGTAAAGAAATAAATATTTCTCTTAAATTACTTCTTGCCAGGCGAAACTGACACTCGCCTCGTTATGTCTTGGTCGTTCATATTTCCATCTAGATCCACATTCAGGACCCTTCACAGTCGCAGGAGCTTTGTTTGGAGGTTTGGAGGCTGAGTTACTGGGTCGTTTTTGAGTGGATGAAATTGTCGGTAGCACCGCTGTCCAGTAGTGCGTTTTCAGCCTTTTTTGATGTTCTGAACCGTACTGATATATTCAAGGGTCGGGTCGTGTATATATACAGGATGTACATAGTCTCCGCTCGTTATCACCTTCGCTGCAACTGTCAACTCCTGGTCACCTATATCATCCCCTTCGTCTCGCTATTCCTTTTAGAGAGCTTCGAGAACCTTGTCGACATCTTCGGGTTTGAGAGCGTGGATTTGTCCTGATAAGCTTTTAACTGCGTCCTCTTTCTTGTGAGACGACGGTGCATTCTTTGTGTCGCTAGTCTCTTCGATTGGAGCTTCGCGGGTTTGCCTCGGCGGTGTGGTTGGCCCTGCTTGGCTGGTGCGCTGGTTATTGGCGGACTTTGGGGATGTGTGGATGTTTTCGTTTTTCTTGGGGCATTCGCGAAACCTATGTCCCTGTTTGCGGCAGCGGAAGCAGCACCCTTCTTTACGGAGGCGTTCACGCTCCTGCTCGGTAAGTGGTTTTAGTTTGTTGGTATCCACCTGCATCGCGTCACGGAGGCGTTCACGCTCCTGATCGGCGAGTGGGCCTAATGTGATCGTACGCAGCACCATCGGGTCGTCGTCTCGCGGCTTGCGTATTTTCTGGCTGGCCCGCTTAGCGCCTTCATTATGACGAGCTTGGCGCGCTGGTGGATGCTTGTTTCCTCGGCCTCCAACCCTTTGTGTACGGTAGGCAGATCGTCGTGCTTCTCTCCTTGCGGCTTCTTGCCATTCATCGAGGTTTTCGGGCCATATGGAGCGGGAGAGGATTCTCTCTAGGAGCGTTTCCGATAGACTATCGATGAATATATCGACGGCACTCTGGGTTTCTCGTTCCAATCCTAGTTTCTCCAGCAGCTCCTCGAATTTCGCGATATGCCCGTCGATATCGTCCATACTTTTTTGCTTGAGCTCGACTAAGTCTTTCAAAGCTTCTTCGGCTGCGACGTCGGCGAAGATGAGAAATAAATCGTTTGAAAAGTTACGCCATAGGTCCTCGTCATCGCACTGGTAAATGCCGTCTTCCACGTCGCTTTGGAGTTCCTTTAGTTTTTTGTTTTTCCAAGCATCGACGCGGGGACCTCCGATGAAGCTGAGCGCGAGGACCACCCTTCGGTAGGGGCTCTCCAATATGGCATTATGATTGTTGAGAATCCAGTAATTTGAAAATTCGCGAAGGAATTGCCTGAATTTGGCTTGATCTCCATCAAAGGTCGTCGGTTTATCACCCTCGAGGCTGCCGTCCATGTCCTCGGGATCAGGATCCACGGGGCTATGGGGAGGACTGAGTGGGGTGGGTACGTTGTTCAGACTTCCGTCTTCGCATTGATCAACAATGAATGTCAATAGTGACTGTAGATCGGGCCTGACTGACACCCGTTGATCGCTGCCCGCGTCTTCATGTTGGTCGGCCATGTCGTATGAGGCGCGGGAGGGTTCGAATCCAAATATAGATCGTACGAAGCGTGGAGGTCCCTTTCCTTTGGAAATCGGTGAGTAACGCTTTCGTCGTTCTTGCTGGTCATTCGTGCCCTCGTCGACACGTCCTAGGTTTGTGTTGGAGAGTCTCTCTGCGAGTTCATATTCTCCCAAGGTCAGAAGCGGTGAGTGGGTAGGGAGTGATGAGGCTATGCTGGAGTCGCTTAGGTCTGAGGAGTGGGTCGGTGGGAGGAAGAAGAACAGGGGGCGCATGGTGTTGTTGTTTGGTTGAACGACATCAGCTGCGCCTGTGAAGTGGCCGCTGGTGTCATCTGGCGAATCGTCGGCATCTCTGGGGGTAATGCAGGTGTGTCCGGAGGAGGCGATCGTGGTCTCCATAAAGACTTTTGGGTTTGGAGTTATAGAAGGTTGAGTTGTAGGTGGTTCTTCGTCCCGTGGGTGCGACAGTGTACTGAGTCGTGGTGTCGGTGGGTTAAAGGACAGGAATGAGTACTTGATGTTACGGCCGCGTGCCATTCGGCGCGACAGTCGAGGTGGATCGTAGGACAAGTTGACGAGTCAACCTATCATGTGTCTTCGAAGGAGATGAATCCTTGCGGCTTGAGAGTGTAGTACTTCAAGTTTATATAAGTGAGTCACCTATGGGAGTCAGTCCTGCGCAGGGCAGAACATATGACTCATGAAACCACACGCTTTACACGCCTTGTGACTCATACTCGAATATACATGGTACAATGAGTCATCCTACAACATATAAGGAACTATGTGGTGTACAATGTCCTGAGGTCACTTACCAAGTACTTACACACTTGGTTTTCTAGAGCCTATTACTCACTGCTGACTGATTACTCACTGCTGACTGATTACTCACTGCTGACTGATCATTTACTGACTGCTTACTAAACTACTTACTAATTACTTACTGACTGCTGACTGATCACCTACCAACCTAAGAACTTCTGTAAGAAGGGACAGAGCCTGGTCAAGCTTTTTGTAAAATACTTATATCCTCATTTGAGCAAACAATCTAAGCTTCATCAGGAAACCTGACATAACTTTTTTAAGCTCTAGGAGTGAACATCCCAAAAAAAGAATTTTTAAATGAAATGACTTTCAAATTAAAACACTTTTGACCAGGATAAGCCAGTACAGATATACAAGTCCAAAAAGTCATCCGATTTTATATGGAACGCAACAGAGTGTATCGCATTGAAAACGCCGACAGTCCTCAAAGACTATTGTCATTGATCTCAAATTCTCAATCTACACTCGCAAGTGAATAGAGACAAGGTGTGCAGCGGCTCACGGATGCCAATCACATGCGGGTGTGCCAGCGCAGAAGAAAAGGCTATTGATAGTAACTTGAACTCGCGCGGGGGCGATGTCGGGTGTAGTCGTGGCGTGCTACGTGCTTGCTGTGGGTGGACAGAGTGGCGAAGAACGCGCCGATCTCGATCCGCGTACATACACAGAGACAGAGCTTGAGGGGGGTCCGTGTGGAGAGCCGAAGAGAGAGGGGGGGAGGAATACCTAGTCGGCGCCGGTAGAGGAGAGGGAAGAAGGAAGGGAAGCCAGTGAGAGGCAGGGAGCAGCACCGGCGAGTCGGGACCATTACTGCTGTACCGCTGTTGTCACCACCGTGGACGTATTTTGTTTTACGCACCCGCCATTTTGAGGCACGTCCCGTCTTGATGACGCGCATGATGAGTTGGGAAGTCGCGCTTTATGTTTTGTACACGGACATAACATGCTCGCGTGGCAATTAGACATGTTGGAAAATCCCGCAGCGAAGAGCCCTCATCTTATGAATTCGATACGACCGGATGCGAACCCGTTTATCGATCAAGCTTTGCAGCCATGCTGTATGGGTTTCTCGAGGTAGTGTCGACTGAATCATTGGCAGCGCAGGAGGGATGAGGGAGGTAGAAGATACCTAACTTAGCTGGCAGCGTGGTGTGATTGGATAAACTCGGCGGGGATATCCGTCCGGTCCGCTCAAATCGTCGCAGGTGAACACAAATCCTTTTCCAGAAAATTCATCGAGTGTAGCGCGAGACCGGAACCTTCTCGCGACGCGATTCATTTCGCACCCGTAATTCTTTTTACTCCAATTCAAAAACAAAAAAGGTAGAATTTGTATTCTACGAAGCTCCACTGAGCATAATCCGAGAAAGAAACCGGTGCCAATGAGGTTTCTTTTCTTTTATGTATCCATGCATTCATACTGGCGGCACGATTACCCTGTGCAAGCAGGATCATACATGGGACCGACGGGTACATTCCTCCTTTACTACCTACCTGGTTGGTCTATGATGCGTTGCTTTGGACGGTCAGTAATGCCGACCATGAACTGCCGCCTCGTAGCCTCTGGAGTCATGTTAGGCCTGTGCATCTTGTGTTCTCAAGCTCAATCACCGGCTCCTGGATGTGCTGTATCCTGCGCACGATCAGCTGCCTCTCAAACGGGATGTGAAAGGTGCGTGTAGACCGTCAAAGTAATTCTTCTCTGACTTCCACGCCCTATACCCGACTAGCTACGCAGTAACTTGTTTTTGCGACAGCTTGCCATTTCAAGAGAACGTGGAGTCGTGCATTTCCAAGACCTGCAGTTCAACAGATACTCCAGCAGCATCGGAGTACATCATTGCTCTGTGCACCATCGGTTCATCGGCTGGACCAGCTACCAGTATGTGAAGCCAGCTCCTATCCATTCTTTGCGGTGAACCTATTCATGATGTAATTTTCTCGTTAGAATCTTCTTCCAATTCACCGTCCTCCACGACCAGAACATCACCGAATGTAGCAAACACGTTGGTGGTGCACACCATGGCTTTATTGGGAGTCTGGCTCGCTGCAATTCTTGTTACCATGACCCGATGATTTCGCATGGCGGTCTCACATGAAAAATGTAGTGCCTAGAAGTTATTGGGTCACTGATCCTAGAAAGAGTTGAAGCTTTAGCCCAACTTGAAGTACCGCCCCTTGTCTCAATCTTACGGCCTGTGGCCCTCAGTTTTCGTTATAGAATCTCGATTTAGAGGAACGCACAAACAGATCTATTCGTAGGCTGAATGGGCCTTGTATTGGTGCAGAAACAACAGATTATCTTGAATGGCATCGAAGCTAAGCTAATGCTATGGCCGCGGTAATGAACTCGCCGCCCGTGGGATGTTGACAGGAGAATGAAGATGTGGTGGGTATTTTTCTAAACAGAGGGGTGTGAACGAGAGAATGCGAGCGTGACACGTACCGTAGACAGCGGTTCTACGACGCAGGCATTCGAAAGAGGAGATGAGATGAGATAGAAGAGAGGCACGCTC
>QLOT01006215.1:0-11926 GCA_003313875.1 Russula aff. compacta | reverse complement strand
CTGATGAGTGAAAAGTGCGGTTGCATGTTGGGAGGTGCAACCTAGTCAAGAACAAGACCGAGACATTTGGTGTCCTGACTCAAAGGCGAGGGGAAAAGGTACGCGATCCTAGGCCTAAGCCTAGTTTTTTTGCCGCACAAAGGGTGAGGAATCGGTAATAGGGTCCACCGACCGAGAATAGTTACACCAGACTAGAGCAGGGTAATAAAACGGACGACGGGACGCGACGGGAAGAAAGGGAACATGACCGGGAGTTGGCGCTGCTTGGAGGGGTAGAACAATGGACAAGTCAAATCCCAAACAAAGGGATCCATCAGGAAACCATGAGGTTGCATAAATATGTCGTCACGATGGTACAAACAAAATTCATTTCTTCGTTAGGTCCGCTGCGAAAATACCAAATCGTCACAACACAGGGCAAGGCGTACAGCCTGCGCCGACTGCAGCTCGCGCCTAGAAGTGTCACTGTAAGTAGGATCAGTACTAGTGCTACTCTGCCGTCTCATCTTCCCCATCGTCGGCATCATAGGCGTTCATGCTCCGACGCCACACGCCAATTTCGCCAAAATCAACATTCCGCTCTAGGTCAATAGCTTCTGCGCCCTCTCGCCAGATGTCCTCGCTCACAAGACTACGCAAGCGTCGCACCTCAGAACGGAGCAACGAAATCTCGTTGTCACGTCTTGCAATCTTGTCATTGAGCAGGCGGATATAGTCATTGCCACACCGCAGGAGTTGTAACTTGCTGATGCCACGATTTGGGCCTTCCGCGTTGCCTCGAGGTGGCCCACGGGGAGGCATGGCACCCGGTAGGACTGGCTCATCTGGATAGCCATCCTCACTCGGTAGTGGGATAGGAGGAAGTAACGTGCGTAGATCGTCGAATGTTGTCTTCAGCGAATCCCGGCGTTTCTGCTCTGCGGCCTTATGCGACGTCTTACGAAGTACAGGCGATGGTAAGGACGACGAGGAAAGAGGGTTAGAGGCATGCACATTCCCAGCTGATATGTAGAAAAATCAGTGCACCATGGAAGAGAGTAGTGAAGGTCAATATACCTGGTAATATAGGTTTTAGGCTTGGGCTCACGAGGGGAACACCGCTGCCTTTTTTGGTAGTAGTTACAGAAGGGGAAGTGTCCTTCCCACGGCCAACAGATTTGCCCTTGCCGTCATTTTTTACGGTGGGAGTCGGGGGCGCAAGACCGCTGTTCATGCCAAGTCCTCCCAGATTCATAATGCTAGCAGGAGTGACAGGCGTAAAATTATGCATAGGCCCAGTAGCTCCACTTGCGGCCGATGAGCTCGCAGCGGGCATATTTCCGGTGGAAGATGATGAATTGAGCTCGGGCAGGGATGGTGGTGGCCCTGGTGGCGGCATTGATAAGTCAACGGGTGACGGGGTGTCGCCGGGTATCTCGCCGCTAGTGCTATTCTTGCGTCCCCCAGCGCGTGACGAGCGCAGAAGTGGAGTCGAAGATGCGGATTTGGTACTGCGCGGAGCACGCTTCGTGGAGTTCGGGGTGGGTGGAACCCGCGGTGTCGGTGATGGACGCTGTCGCGCAATTTTTGCCTGTTCTTCCTCATATGGTGACGCAGCACGCTTACTACGTCGGACATGCTGAGAAGTATCGGGTTTATACGGGTCCATCCAAGGACTTAGAGGTGAAAGATCGAAGTCTAAATCTCCAGGAGAAGGTAGGGGCATAGGCGACGTTGTATCAAAGACAAGGTTGGCTGGCGCGGAGCGGGCATCGTGCGAGGCTGGTATATGGTGAGGCGGGAGGTGCATATCTGGAGGGAGCTGTGACTGGCTGTTGGATCTATATTGTGAGGTATCGACATAACCAAGGGTAATGGGGGAGATGTAGTCTGTGTTCGGGCTAGATTGGGCGTGTAACTCGGCAGAGTTGACTAGGATACGATTGGCTTCACTTTCGTGTTGAGAGAATCAGGGATTGCACTCACCAGGTGTGGGAAGACCGATAAAAGGGTTTTGAGGTTTCTGGCGCTCGCCTGATCCTTCGATAGAAGGTGTGCTGCCCTGGCCATTCAGAAATTCCAGCTAAAAAGTATAAAGAAGGCGATGGGAATGTGGTCGATACATGAGTAAAATTTGACTCACTTGCTGTTGAAGGATCTGATTCTGTAACTGGAGTTGCTGCAGCTGATTAAGCTTGAGACGCTGCTCGAGCACGAGTTGAGGGTTATAGTGGCCTTGACCCAGTGTGCCGGTTTGCTGGCCTTGTAAGCCGATGAGCTGTGTTACGAGATCGAGGTTGAGAGGGACATTGGAGATGACCGAGTTGGGAGGGGACATGGTTGACGGTGAGGGCAAAGGCGGCGGAGCGCCACTGTGCATAGATGGGTGGTGGTGAGATTCATTCCCGCGCTCAGCGCCGATCTCGGATATAAAGAGGGAATTGTAAAAGTCCTTCTGCTGTTGTTGCACACCTTGATGGTTCATGGTGATAGCGATTCTGGCAGCAACGGAAGACGGAAGAAAGGAAGAAAAAAAGTTGGAAGGAGTGGACGAACGAAAGGCCAGCTCCTCGACCCACAGACCTGCCAGGTCCATTTTCATCTCAAATTAGTAAATCCGGCGGTCGGAAATTTACCGGATAATATCATCCCTCGAGTGTTTTTTCTCCTTTCCATCTCACAACACTCCGATGTACATCGCAGGCCGTCTGGTGCATATGCTAAGCATTAGATCCCTCGGATCTCCTCCCGCGGTTCGTGCATTAATAGGGTTCACGTACTCACCAAAGCCTTCCGTGGATATGCGCCATATTTTCTCACTCGTTAACGTAAGCCAGTCACCTGCCCATCCACTCTCCGTGCCTAATTCCTACCCAACGGCCTATCTATTATGATCTCTCTATGAGGTTGTTGCAGACGACCCAGCGAATTAATCTCGATCTCGATGTTAATATACCAGACCCTATTTCCCTCAAGTGATAGCCGTGATGATGCCGATCTCACCCGCGAGCAACAACCTCGGATTAGCACCATTGACCAGAATTAGGTCCACTGAGCCCATCAGTCATCAGCACCCAATGTGAGAAACAATGACCATATTTCCGACTAGAAAAAAGACAAACTCAGCTCGACGCAAAGGTGAGTGACACGAGGCAGTATGCCAGTGAGATGACAAAGTAGTGTCTTGTCAGCGAAGGGGTGATAGGTCTTGTGACCAAAGCCCAGTTGAGCCACACGTCAAGTCGCATTGACTACATCGGAAATACAATAATGATGAAGGAATCAGCCATTCCCTATACACCAGTGACAAAGCGCCACGGTGCTCATTAATAGTTGTGCAAGACCCCCCAGTCGCAAAGTTTGAACGTAATACCGGTTTCACTATTTCCGTTTCACGTCAATGGCTAGCTTTTAGCATGGTCTCTCTTATGAGGTATAGTTAAGTATTAGCACACCGGCTGATGGCACAGCGGTATACAAGAGCATCAGTTTGAGAATTAAAGCTAGTGAAGCGAGAAAGACTAAGACTTAGCTCCTGTCTCAGTAGCGTCATTGTCGCCGATCGTAGGACATATAAGACAGACGATAGACGGCGGTGCTCGGACTCCTGGGAATGGTATTGGCACCGAGGGTGCTGGCAAACACACACCGATGGGGAAAAGCTACACAATTGTAAAATGAAAATGTTAGCAAACCTGTAATGCCATTTCGATAAAGGAACCTGAGGTCGTGCCTGAATATGGCTCTGCAGGAGCATGCATAGAAAAGGAAAAAAACTCGGCACAGAGAATCTAATTTGCCGGATAGCGTGGAGCGGTACGTGAGCTGTGGGAGAAAATAGATTCAAATAGTTCCCGGGCCCATACAAACTGAAACCACAGGAGCAGTCGACTCCCCAGCATTACGCCTTGCTGGTGTACGGGGGATGCGCCCATCGTCGATTCAAAGCCTGTTGAGTTGGAGAAAACCAAGAACTCAGTCCGGACTCACAGCCATGTTCCGGGAAAACATTGGAGAGACGACTGCATCAGCCTAAGGGTGGGGTTCGTGCAACTGCTGACACGGCAGTAGCCTCGGAGGAGCTCACCGGTCACCCATTGACCAATCATTCCAACCTTCGACGAATGGATGCCAACAGAATGCGGAAAGAAGATGGAGCTTACGACACAATTCATCGGACATGACCAGTGGACGATGTCAGAGTGACGGATTGAGCGTTGATGGTCGTCAGGAGGTGAGCCAACCTCGATAGCACCTTTGACGACATGCTTCTGCATCTCCACACTGCCTGGGATTAATGCAGAGGGTCTGTAGCAGGTGTGGGTCCCACACAAGCTGCCTGGGCCGGGGTCGAGCACTGAGACGGGCCGCTAAACTGGCCGCGATCATTCTACTAATTCCAGAAGCGTTGGATGGATGCCTCTAGCGAGGCTCGCTAATAAATCATAGGGAAGGCGCCTCTTTCACGCCTAGAGTATCAATTGTGAGTCAACAATGGCGGTTGGTGATGCGCTGCCCGCCGTCTATTAGCTAAAACAAATGGATGTTCCGAAAACGACATCCTTTCGACCCCAGATATTGACCAAGTACGTTGCAGTGTGAATGAGAGAATGGAACCTGAGGCCGATTGACGTTTTTTACGGCAGAAGTATTATCGGCCTAACTGTTGATCCGAACGTTCTGTACTGTATGCATATGCATGACTCGACCAATGTCAATTAGAAGTTGCGGCTATATTATGGTCACGTAATCTCGAGCTGTCACGCGCACATACTATTACACGTACTGAGTGATGTTCGACTGCATGGGTTCCTGGAAAGGTCCACGTATCTGATCACATAACCCCCAGTTCATCATATACACGTAAAAAAACTCACCAGCAGTCAGGTTGTTAAGGAGGCTGGTGTATTGCTTGGCCCCCACGCCGGAGCATGATACTGTATTGTTTTTTTAGCCCTGTGCCTTGGGTTATAGTCTGCCGTCCATACCACTATTATATAGACCTCCTCCGATATCAATTCTGCTCACATAGCTGTGAAGGGTCACCGTACTGTATCGTAGCACTGCGAAGGGGGAGATCGTGTGTGGAGCGCTTCCCGCTGGAAACCTGACGATACTGGAGCCAAACGAGGATTAACCCTTGCCTTTGCATTTGCTTACCTCGAACCTAGAACCCTCGAAACCTTCACGCGTTATAAGCGCCGAGCGATCGATACAAAAGGCTCGACGTATGAAAGCTCGCTGTAGATGGCTCTCAGGTAGGATTTCCCTGGCCAACACTGCGTCACCAGGCAGCCGTAATTCGTCGGCATACAGTTGCGTAATCGATAAAAGCGACAAATCTATGAATACGTTATGTGAGAAGAGGACAAGCAAGACAAGCAGAGCTGGCGTTAAGACAGCAGCTCAACAGCGGCTGGTCAGCGGGAAATTAGTAAGTTATATCGTGATAGTGAGCTGTCATCTTACATTCATCGGAAAACGTCATGATGGCGCATAGAACATGGAGACCATGTGGAATAATGCTCTCTCTTGAGCATCCGCGGCCAGGGAAGTAAGCCACACGAGAGGAGCAGTAGTCATGCCTACAGAGCGATCACAATGGCTGATTTCTCACCTGCGAAGCGGCCTCATCTCCCAACCGAGAAATAGGAACAGAGATGATCAGCTGAGCACATCATGATTTATCGCGGCCTAGAATGTAAGAGGCAAAAGTCATTGAACGACTCGGAACCCCAGCCTTTTGTGCCAATACCGGTCCCCGCCCTTCAAACACCAGTTTCTTTCCACGCATCAGCCGGAATTCATTGCAGACAGACCCACGGAGAAGACGATACCTGAGCTGATAGTGCATTGACAGCACATCAACATCTGCGGAGAGGATGTGGCATCTAGAAAGTTCGCGTTTGATGCGAGCTTGCGCCATAAGACTCTGATTGAAACAAAGGATAGACTCGCTCGCTGCTCAGCGGCGAGATCAGCCGGAGCGCTTAGTATCGCTTCCACCCAGTCGATCGGAACATAGCACAGAGCACAGCTTGGGTGCCCGGGTTTTGACGAGCACTGAGCATGTGCTTGTCGGACCACGCTAACTGAAATCGGTCTGCAGACTCTCTGCTCCTGCTCCGTATGGCCCCGAAAAATGCCGAAGGAAAAATGCCGAAATGTTGGTAAAATGTGAAACGTAATATATAACTACGCCATGTTGGATCACGTCACCCTTGGGCCCCACGTGACGTGATGTACCTTCTCTTGCTCCAGAACCTCTGGCTACAATGCACTCACTGCCTGAGGCTGTCTGGTTTGGAAACCAACAAGAAGTGAAGTCTGAATTGTTTAGTTTGCTTGATTGGTCCACGGAGAGAGGGCAGCTATTCAACGATACCCCCATTTTATTTCTGGCTTTAGACATTCAACGCATCCGCAAGTGCAATAAGTGGCCTATACTCCTATGGAAGCATCTGACACCGACACCACTGACCATCTAGAGGGTGTTCACGCTAGCTGACTAGCTAGTTTTGGTGCAACCTCCCCACACTCGTCCCACTTCAACTATGCCACCCCCGGGTCCTGCTACCTCTTATATTCATCCTTTCCTATGAATTGAAGGCACAGCTCCACTTAGGCTGCCTCCGCGTCGGTGCTCAAGGCGTGGGACTCGTACAGATTTCTGGTGCTGAGGACAACTTCCTTAAGCCATTGGAGAAGTTTATGCGGTTGAATTTGCCACAGGCAGACTTGTGTGCATTGGCGGTTTGAGCACACAGGTTACTGCTAGACGATCTGCGTGGCTTTGTGTACTGGGGGCTGGTAAATCGACGAAGGTGTCTGGAGAATACGACTAAGCTTAAATACTCCTCACGAGCTGCATTGGCACCCGATACTAGGCAAGAGAAAGGAGAGGTCAACGCGTACAGTGAGAACTGACCCGAGGTGATGGCACCTGTAAGTCCCAGGAAACCCTAGCCTTTATTTAGGTAGTCATACTCATACCGAGCAGGAAGTGCCGCCCTGCATGTTGTATCGTACTTCTCGCCAAGGGGGTCTACCGCAAGGTTCTTGACTGATCCCGCGACCTGCGGTCAGAAGGGGGTCACTTGTGCTGTTTTCTTCGTGTCGTCTGGTGATTAAGAACGTCACCTTGTCAAATATTGATTTCTCTGTGGAGTGACAGTTGCTGCGACACACCATTCAGCGCGAAGGGTACAAAAGTCAGCTGAACTAAAATGCAATCAAACAATCCCTCCTCGGTGATAGCGAAACAGGGGGAACCTGGAGTTCAGGCAATGACATGTCGAATCAAGGAGTGGCTGAACTGCCACATTAACATAGTGACCGTCTCTCATCCTACAACAAGGGCTGAACTTAGGATAATACACGGGAAACACTCGAGCCTTCTATCTTTGGCTAGCTGACAACCTCCCCAGAGCGGACCTAGAAAGGATTATATCAGGAAGACTTCTCAAGGATTTCCATTTACGCTAACCTCCTTGCCAGTCTTCTTGATAACAGCGAGGACGTCATCATAAGAACCGGTCCCGCTGACTTGAACTTCCTGTGTTTCCAGCTTGACATCAAAGGAGGAGACTGGATCAAATTGAGCTATATTCAACCCGAACAGAGTATTATCCTCACTCCCAAGGCCATTCGTCTTAGCCTTGTCCAGGGCGCGGGTCACTGCGCCAGTGCAGCCGCCGCAAGTCATCTATAGTTGGATGCTAAGGGATTTGATAGATTCACATGCACATCAACATTACCTTGACATCGAATTTGTAGGTGTGTTCGGTATCGGCCTAAATAAGCGTCAGGAATCTACGCGCAACTGCAGTAACGGAGGAGGAACCATTTGAATGTCTATGGTATGGTCTGAGACAACATATGAGCATGCATAGAACGGAGTAGCTTTCCACTTACTAACCAAATGTTGTTGGGAAGGAGTTGAGAGTTGGGAAGAGAGAGGTGCTTTGTGATGTGATTACTGACTGCATTTATATCGTCGTATCGTATCGGTCATCACCAGTGCTCACAGTCACGTGAACGTGCGGCTATTGCAAAGTCAATAGCCAAAAGCTTCCTTGTCTTCCGCGGTCATTTCGCATCTGTGGTTATTCTCCTTTCTTTACTCGCTATATTTTCTCTGAAATTCAGTTTCTGAGATCCAAATGAGTGGACAGACGAGGGCAGGCTCAGCGCGACTGAACGCCTACCACGGGACAAAGCGTCAGCTCATAGGAACAAGTGCAAGTCAAGTTGCGCCTGCTTGGCGGACATCAAACGGGACAGGTGGCACTGCTGCCGTCAATGGGAACATAGCACCTCTGTCGAAGAAGGCTTTGCAACGGGGTAGTAAAATATTGCTTAGCAACTTGCCTATGGATGTGGCCGAAGCCGAGGTTGAAGTGGGTATATTTAGCTGCTTCTTTCCATACACAATACCCTCATTACTTGCAGGAGCTATTCAAGAGAACGGTAGGAGCTGTAAAGGACATGTTTATTATCTACAACAACCAAGGGCGATCGAAGGGAATGGCTGTAGTTACTTTTCACCGTCCAACCGATGCTGGTGTAGCACGGTCAAAGTACGATGGCAAGGTGATTGATGGGAGTGCGTCCTTCCCCGTTCCTTTAGTTCGTCTTCCCACTGACTAGGCATTATCATATACTAGAGCACAAACTTAAAATCGAATTAGTGACGGACAACGACGAATTCACTCCACACGCAATTAAAGAGCAACCCAATGCTCCGCCGTCTTTGTTATCTCGTATTGCTGGTTCTCACATAAAACCTGCCTCGGATCAAATACCAAACAATACAGCTGCTGTGCATCCCGTGTATGTCTCCGGTTGAAGCTGCGTTTAACTAGTCCACGCCATGTGAGGGCGAGAGCTTACACCATTTATCACCACCCAGACAACATCCGGCGAAGAGAAGTCCGATTTCTATTGTTGTTTCGGGTCCTCGTAAACGGACCAAAAAAGGTCCCAAGCGCGTCAAGAAATCTCTTGCTCAGCTAGACCAAGAGATGGAGGAGTACCGGGCGTCCGCTACGGACGGGAAAGGCGCATAGGCCCTGGGAGCTCACTTGGTCCCTTCGCTCTGTATGGGTCCTTGGAACCCTTCGAGTTAGATTGTGTGCTATGAGCAATCTACAGGCGTTGCTGATGTTATTACTCCCCGGCCAAATCACTCTACGTTGTTGATAGCATGACACTGGCCCGTCCGTGCGTATCTAGTTCTGTATGCCTTTCCCTTCGGGCACTTCTTTCATGTTGTATTTTCTGATGGGTACAAGGTCTTTTCCATAATTGAGAAAGAGCTTTCTGACGATGACTTGGGGTGTGGTAAAATAAACATATTCTTGATATCACAACGTTGTTTGTGACTTACTGTAGATGTGCCCCTGGAGTAGGGTTAGGGCCAATATGTCCCACCCTGCGACCGAAACGCTTATCTATCCGTAACTCTCTGTAACAGCGACAGCGACTACAGTATCGACATCACTCGTCAGACATGGTTGCACCACTTTACACAACCGCTTCTGGGCTCCTTTTTCATGCAGGGAAGATCCTAGTTGTCACAGTGGGACTGCCTGCCCGTGGCAAGACACACATTTCTAGGGCCCTTGAACGCTATCTCCGATGGGCTGGAATAAAGACTCAAGTAGTTTCTCTGGGTGATTACAGGCGCAAAACATTAGGGGGGGCCCAGAAGCTACCCCCTGACTATTTCACATTCGGTGCGTGGTCGATCGATCGTAGGTGTTGCACTGTATGTTTACGCCACCAAACCTAGGGAAGAAAAGCCCTGAGACCATAGAACTGCGCCAGAAGGTTCTGGATGGCTGTGAACAACTCATCTGGGACTTTTTCAATGCCGGAGGCCAGTGCGTTATCTACGACGCAAATAACGGGCGCCGGGAACAACGGCAGAGAGTGGCTGCGAAGTTTGGCAAGGAGGGTATACACGTTGTGATCCTAGGTAGTCACTACTGCGTTTGGCTTCATTGCTCTCCTTTTCCCTGACATTGCCCCTTGCAGAATCGATCTGTGATGACCCGGCGGTTATAGAGCGTAATATACGGAGTGTGAAGATTTCTTCACCTGATGTGAGTCCCGTCCCGCTTTCCTCTCTTGACACCGTCACGTCTCGTGATTTTTAGTATCGTGGGTGGGACCCAAATCTTGCGGTGCAGGACTACTACAGCCGTATAAGGGACCATGAAAAACATTATGAAACTGTGGATGAACTCGATGTGCCGTCCATCCGGATTAATAATGTACGTCCCAAAGGCTCTGTCTATTGTCTATGACATGCCTGTTCAACTCGTCACCGGTCAAACTTAGGTTGGCGAGAAGATCATGGTTAATGTAGGTTCACACCATGCTCCGCCCCGTCTCCACTCGCTCACGTCAGCGAATTCCAGAATGTTCGAGGCTACTTACAGGTAAACTAAACCGAGGTGTCCATGTGCAGGGGCTTATCTCTTGTAGTCAAGGATAATTTTCTTCCTGATGAATATTCACAATCGATACCGCACCATCTACTTTGCACGCGTATGACTTCTAGCTGCAATTCATATCGCCCTACTTACCTAGGACATTCTTCAGTCCGGGCACTCGCTTCACGAGCATTCCTATAAGATCGATGCTGATCTCTCGGAGACCGGATGGGAATATGCGGCGCAATTGAAAGATTTCGTTCTTGAACGCCGCGCAAAGTCATTGAAGGAACGTGGTCTTGACCCCAAAACGAGCCGTCTTGTGGTCCGTTCGTTGGTATTAGGTATCATCCGAATCTTACGGCTCATTCCTCCACCCTCCAGATATGGACCTCCGCTCGTCGCCGATCGCACCACACCGCGTGGCCATTCATGGCAGCGGCTGACCCTAAACAGCCAGGGGGGGCACAATGCAAAGTGAAGGTTATAGAGAAGCCACTGATGTCCGAAATCAATCCTGGTGTCTGGGACGGACTTACGGTAGCAGACGCCAAACGGGAATACCCAGAGGAGTGGGAGCGCTTTCTCAAGGACCCATATTCATTCCGTGCGCCGCGTGCGGAAAGCTACCATGACCTCAGTGGTACGTTCTTCACTTCCGTCTGGCATGCTTGCATCCGTCGCTCAATGCACCACCCTCTTCCTTGCCCCCAAAGTCCGATTGGAGCCGACGCTGGTTGAGCTGGAGCGCCAGCAAGAAGATTTGCTAATTATTGGGCATGCTTCCGTCGTCCGATGTCTGCTCGCATACCTAATCGGTTTGCCACCCTCCGAAATACCCGCAATTGAGGTTGCACGCGGAGATCTCATCGAAGTCGTCCCTGCGTCCTATGGCGTGCATAGCCAAGCCTATCACTTCTGGGACGGCCCTGGTCGTACACACGGTGAAGGAGAAGGAGGGTACGAGGAACGTGATCCCAACAACTTTTACGAAAACTATGCGGAGGATACACGGGAGAAGAAGCATAGGGTTGGCTACGCGCATAACGAAAAAGTAGACTCGTTGTCTCAATAGTTCGCCTTGTGGATCAGTTTTCCGTAACTAAACTTTCCGTATCTCTGCCGATAAATGAACTTCGTACAACCGCCCCAATTACTCACCTATGCAACCATCGTAGTACGTCCCCCCTCCAGTACTTATTTTCCCTCAGAGCTTGGCACCTTATCTGGCTGGGTACTTACCCCTCGTGCATACCGGCGGAAAACTCAACCCCAGAGGGATCGATCTCTTTGAAATGCTTGAAACCGCCCGGAGGGGGGGGACATCACGCCGAGTCCGTAATACATGAGTGAGGACACGCGGAGCCTAGTTAAAAAAGAATTTGGCAGATGCGCGTGGCGACGAGGGGGACCGTGCGACTAGCTGCGGGGCAACAGCAGGCGGGCCACGTGGTGGGGCACGAGATATGCATTCTGGTACCCACGAAGCTGACGAAGTTGATGGGGTA
>QLOT01006209.1:0-25573 GCA_003313875.1 Russula aff. compacta | reverse complement strand
CCATGGTGTCCTATAAGTGCAGAAAGATGTCAGCCATGCTAATCAGAGCCACAACACCAATATAAATCATACCATCAGAAGAGAGTGATATCGACACCGCAGTGGTCGCAGCCATGCCAGACAACGAATGGGAGCAGCATGCACAGGAGCAGCTCATCATCAGAGAAGTCGTCATGCTTGCTCGAATCATGCTTGGCCAAACAACTCGAGTGTGCTACAGAGGGGACACTGATTGGGTTGTAGCGCATGGAGCGTGGCACCAAGGAGAGGTTAGACAAGTGGGAACCAGATCCGTGGCTGGTGCGACCAGAAGCACCGCTGTCAGGAGATATATTGCCTGCGCTTCATCACATCAACACAGCAGTATAAACACTGTGGGGAGGAATGTAGGGATGACTGGGGGAACCAGTCGTGTAAGAGCTGCTGTAGGTGTACTTGGCCGTGCGAGAGAGTCGACCAGCTAGGTCACTCTGAACTTGATCGATTCGAGAGCCGCGAGGGTGGGAGGTGGCCCACCAAGATTTGCGGGGAGAGTTAGCTGTGGGGGGTTAGCCTGAGGCTGGGTGGCCACAGCGGGGAGTGTCATTCTTACCTTTATGTGTGCAGTCAAGGTTAGCAGATAATGTGTGGGACCTCAAATGAAAGCATTGTGCTTGGGATGGCATTACCTGTGGGTGCTGATGGGCTTAACTAGATGAGTGGTAATAAGCATAAGGAATAAAGAGGGGACAAACAGGGAGTCAACATCTACAGAACAGCAACCAGAGGGGGAGGGAGAGACACAAGATGAGACATGAGATAAACAGAGCAGTCTGGGTGATAGAGGGGAAATGGGGTGGGAAGGAAAAGAGGGCAGTGGGCAGTGAGTACCAGTGAGTGGGAGGCAGAGGCAGCGTAAGTTGGTTTTCAGGGGGGAATGGTTTTTAAAGGGGCAAGGCGCACTTGCACATGTTCTGGCACAATTTAAATTCCACACAATCCCCAATCTTATCTTATCTAGGAGGCACGAACATAGGCGATTGAGACGTCTACATACACATATTCACTTCTGAGATTTCCTCACCATGCGCCTAGGCAGGGGCTGTACTGGTTCCTTTAATTTTCATGACTTCCTCACCCGACTTGTGCCAGCAGCCGCCGTCGCTGAAGGTGTAACTTCAGCATCCATGTCTAATGCCATATCATCATTGGCATCACCATCGCTGTCAAATGGACTGGGATTGATGATGGGAGTGGGATGGAAAGGGATAGGGTTACGGGGTGGTGGCAACGCAGGCGTTGCAGAGGGAGCCTCCTCTGATGCACTAAGGGGCAGTGGCAGTGGAGGCATTTCAGAGGAAGCCTCTGAATCCCTTGGTGCGCTTTTCAGGTACAGGACAAGCTCATCAACATCGCTTTACGATGGTTCGTCCATGGCCGAGTCATGCGTGACCTCCTCTTCATCAGGCATGCCAAAGAGTCTTGTATTATACCATGAGAGCAGTTTTTTGCGATACCATGGCAGGAGGCATAGAATCACCCACTTGTAGTTGGAGAAGCAATCTCTCCAGTTGAGCCCTGTGATACCCGTTGTCCTCTCAGTGAAAGTCTGGTCTGGCCCACAAACAAAGGTAAGCTATGGCAATTGCACATCAGTGAGTGCGCGTGAAAGAAGAGGAACATCTTACAACCATGGCTGCAAGGGCAATCATGCCTGGTGTCATCTTCGTGATACCCCAGATGGTGGCCTTGTCTGGATGCCTGGACCGTCCTGCGAGTTTTGCATTGATAGCTGATTTCCCATGCAGTACACCGATAAGTAACTGAGATGTATGTCAGCATGTAACAGACACAGACGATGGATGGTAGCACATACTCCTATAAGGGGTTCACATTTGAATGGCTGGCGACGATCCTTGTCTTCCTTTGTGTAAAGAATTGATGCCAATATTGAGTTTTTCTTTCTCGGCCTTGTCGGATCACTGAGGTACTCCACCAGTTGGGGGACCTTAGAGCAGTCATAGTCTGATACGAAATATGCTGGTTGCATACTCAGCAGATAAGTGGCAACATCCCGTGCTAGCCACACAATGTTAGCGCGCTCCTGCTTAAGGTTTTTTTGAAACTTGCGTTGCATAATAAGCCAGTCTGAGATAAAATGTAGAGTGAATCTGATCAACTTACAGTTTTTGTTATGGACTGGTACCTGTACTATTATTTTCTCCGGACTGGTTCTGCTTACGTCATGTTCTCCTTCCTTTTATGGTAACCTATTTTCCCACGCTCCGGCACCAAGCCACCTCCACCTCACCCCCCTCCTTACATTACTATATCTCTATTACGCTTGGACTGCCTCACCTCAGACTCGTATCCCTTTGGCTCCTTACTAATCTACAACTACTAATACGTGTTTCATAATTCTGCTGACTCATGACTCATTTCTGCTGACTCGTTTCATAGTACTTACTCATAGAAGCTTACTACATACCCAGCACCAAGCGTTTCAGCACGGCACCTTGCTGCGAGGACACGTCCCGCCGCTCTGACGCGTCACAGAGCGGCATATGTACAGCCACAGTAGCACTCTAGTATATAAGCCCCCTTAGAGTGAGACTAAAGCCTTAAGCTTGGTCTCTTGTACAATACAAGACATCGTTCACTGTAATAATTGAGTGAATCTTAGAAAGCTTGAACCATCCACTTCCCCTTTCCCTTGAGCTCTTTCAAAGTCCTTGAAAGAGTCTTCTAAAGCAACTTGGAGCCGATGTGACTCCTCACCGCTATATCCAGAAACCCCAGTTCCTCATTAGGAACTTATTGTCATTCCGACATCAACTCCGCTTAGAATTCACCTGCGTTAATTCTAAGCCCCATCCGAGCAAGGAGATCCTCTTGGACTTGAAGCCTCCAAGCGACCTCGTCTTCAGCGTACCTTTAAAGCCAGGACTGTTGACGTTACAGAGAAGCTGCGACAGATAGCAGCACGTGGTATTAATTAGATCACTAGGCGATTGCCCATGCTTCACCCCATGCAGTTTGCAATGAGCAGTGTTTGCCATTTTGCTCTTGCACCCATCAACTTCTATCGGCATATAGATCCCTGTCAAGAGGAGGGGCAACCTCTATCCATAAACAGCATTCATGCGAGTCGTGCCTGTGACTGTTTATTCAAAGACCTAGCTATCAACATCATTCTAGAAAGCATAACTATTACTAAGTGGAGGCAACCGCAACAGACAGCCAAGTCCTTAGTACCAACCAATCAACAACATCAGCAACAATTGTGGCTATCGAGCTCAACGATTACCTGAACCCAGAGAACCAATGCAGACCACCAGATCCTCTAGAACCCCACCAAAGAGAGCGACGCGCTCAGATCATCAGAAGATAGACCCGCCACGCCCCGTCTAGCGTGACAGTTTTTACGAAGGATTTCCTGCGTGTTTCATCCTTGAGCACGTCCTGGAGGTTTGAGGGAAGAGATTCATACAATTCAGTGGCCACAGCTTGGTCCCGTTGGCGGTTGTTAGTGTAACGGACAGTGTTCATGGGGAGTTGGCCTAATTCCACATCTAATCACATGACAAATTGAACTCAGCATCTCGGTTTCAGCCGAAGGACAAGTTCCCAGAACGCGGCTAAGTCACACGCGCTCATGAGTAGTCCAATTTCTTATGTAACATAATCTCACATTTAATCAATGATAAATTATATAATATATTTCTGCACATGATCTAAACTGCACATGATCTAAACTACATATGTGGAGGGAATGAGTAAGTTGAATATGGGGGAGCTGTATAAGCTGGTTGGGACAGTGAATATGGATGGGAATGATAGGGATATGATGAGAGGGTGCGTGCGTATGAGCTGGGCATGGGGAGCGACGCGGGCGGGGGAAGTGATGTGGGTGGGGGAAGCAATGTGGGTGGGGGAAGCGACGCGGGCAGGGGAAGTGATGCGGGTGGGGGAAGCGACGCGGGTGGGGAAAGCAATGCGGGTGGGGGAAGCAATGCGGGTGGGGGAAGTGACGTGGGTGGGGGAAGCAATGCGGGCGGGGTCTGCACCTGTACCTCTGCTGCATGCGCTCAAACATTGGTGGCAGCAGAGCGTGCATCTGGCTTTGCACATTTGCTGGATTGCTCTCCAGCCCCATATGGGTCATCATCAGTGGCACGCTTACGGTTAGGCGCACCGATGTGCTGGGCTGTAAGCGCGCTGTCGACTTTACCAATCGTGCGGCGCTTACCCATGCGCTTTACCCCCATTCGCGCGGCTGTCTCTGGCCAAGAATGCTGATTGGGGTAAATGAATTCTTTTTCTGGGAGGTGGGAACCCTTGCCAGCCGTTGTCGCCGATAATACCAGATCCCTGAGTTGAGAGTGTGCCATTTTGATGGACTTTGCAAGTTCTGGATCGTTTGGTGCTTTCATAACAAGTGCTTGCAATAAATTGATCATGTCATTGGCTTCTGAAACAACGGAAGCCGCAGCATTGTTGTCCATGTCCATATGGCTGTCGCTACTGTTCAGCTGAATGGGTGAATTACGTGCTGGTGATTTGCTGCCCACATTGCCGTGTGGTGGGGGTCCGAGCTCGGCGCTCCCAAAAAGGTGCTTGACCGCTGCGATGTGTTTGCACAGATGTATTTGAGGGAAGTCACTACAACTGCAAGTTGTAGTGACCAAATCAATATGATAATATATTTTCATGTTTGATGATTGCACTTCAAAGTGCAGATCATTGATCTTCCAGATTCTGGCAAGAGGTGTCTCGGGGGCACGCACCCAAATTTGTCGACGGCGCTTCTCAGCTAGGTCCGGGCCATCCATCCCCAACATTTGCCGCTTATGGTGGGTTTTTACATGCGGGAGGAATTCCATTACCAGCATGTGGATCAGATGATCCACATGCCGATTTCTTTTCCCTTCTAGCCATATGCTTTTCAGCACATGGTGATAGCTTTGGTAGAATTAAATTAAAAAAAAATATTAAAAAAAACATTTGTGGACCTACAACTCTAATAACATATTGGTATCACCCTCCTCAAATATTGAGCGATTTTGGCAGGAGACTGCAGACCACATTTCCTTATGTGGAAGCCATTCCTGGGCAATGTAATTGGCCACGCTCTTGGGAACCTCAGTATCTTCCCAGATGCAAGTCCAACAGGCATTGAATTCATGATCATCTGTCACACGCACCCAATGTTGGATAAGCAACCATAGCTCCGGAAATTCTTTGATATTGAAATGAGTGTGGATTGCTCGGAGCACGTGCCACCAGCAATAGAATATGCGCTGGCACTGAGGGAACACCACGCAAATTGCATTTACTTGGGCTTGATCGCGATCTGTCATAAAAATAGAGGGAGAAATGTTGGGGCTCTGTGCCTTGATAAGATTTAAAAAATATTGAATTGTCACTTGTGTGCCGTTGGACGACAGCATCCACGCAACCGGTACACCTTTCAAAATTAATTTTAAAAAATAATTACAGGAATTTAATAATCACGCACCATGTCCCCAGTTATCCCGTGCCATTAATGTAAATAATAGCAGTCCCTTATATTGTGTGACGTTATGGGTTGCATCTATGCCAAGAAATCCATTACCAAGGCGCTCGTATACTTCCTTTTGAAATTTAGTTTGAATACATAGCATGAATAAGTCGTCAGCTAGATCTGATCCATGGGGGGGGGGATCTCGTTTGTCCTTGTAATCTAAGAATTCACTATGCGATCGAAGCTTGTTGACCCAGATCCGAGTCGAGTGTGCATCATTGTTATCTAGCCAAATATCCGGCTTAAGGACCTCCTTTCTGATCCTACAGATCTCGTCCATTGTGATGTAGTGATCACGTTCATCTTCACTACACCATTTAGATATTTTATTTCTCTAAATGTTATCAGTTAGATCAATTCAGATCAAAGGGAGGATCACTCACAATCTCTTGATCTGTGACCCCATAATGCACCCAGGCCTCTATCAAGTCGCGTGTAGATGCCCGGATCCTCATATATTTTATATTATCCTTGCCAGTGGGATGCGAGTGATCGGCACTGTATTTACCCAATATAGTATTGGTATGGGTATACGTCTTGATTTGGACAAAGCAGGGGCACCCGCCCTTGATCCGTTTACTGTTGATCTTCCTTTCTCGCGTCATCTTTTTCATGTAGAGCTTTTTCCCACCAGTTCCGTTGCGTGCACAACAGAAAGTCTCACATGTTGAATAGAGTGCCTTGGATTTCTGTACCTTAGATAATCTAAGTTCGATTCCAACAGCTGTTTGCTCATGTGTGAGCCATTGATTGAAGTCGGCCCTGGATTCCCATTCCAGGTTATAGCTGTCCTTCCGATCGTATGTTATACTTCCCACTTTAGATGAGGTGGCGGGATTGAGGCGCTCAGGGCCAGTATTATCCGGCACAGTGGGGACAACATTAATGGAAGGCACAGGAGAGGGCGCAGGCGATGACATCAGTGGGATCAGTGGGGAGGACATTAGAGGCTGTTTGGACGCGTCTCGACGCATTCCCTCTGCACGCATGCTCCTCATCCACAATCTGTATATTGTGGACGACATTTTTTAAAATAATCAATATATTGATTTTATTATTTTTTATCAAAATATAACTACACATGATGTGCCAATGTTTCGTTCCAAGGACACGTGATGCGCCAACTTGTTGGACTTGTTGGACTTCAAACAGGTCACGTGATTAGATGCGAAATTACAAACCCTGCATGTGACTCCCTATGAGTCACATGATCCACCCAAAATTTCTGATTTGTTCTAGTCACCTGTGACTCATTCCAACAACATCTAGTAGAATCTGCAATAGTGACTCAATTGTCTTCTGATGTATATAAACCGGTAGTGTTGTATCACTCAAGCCTCAAGCTTGAGTTGAATCGTACTTCGTATCTTTTCATTTCGAGTGATCAAGTCCCCACAACTAAGTCTATCAACTTGAAGTTGCAATACCCTTGTTCCATGTGTGTGTTACTAAGTCCTATCGGTCTTACTTCTCACATGCGTTACACAACTCAAGCTTTACCCTTTGTCACCCCTTGGATTTCTTGTGTCTTCTAGGCTGCTGAAAGTGTCTAGCTCTCCTCGTATAAACCCTCGTACTACAGTAACCCTTGACCACAGCTTACCTCAGCATGTCCACCTCCACTAGATACACTGTCATCTCTGCCCCTCTGTATGGCTCTTGGCAAGTCATAATTACTCCTCATCCCACTCCTGATCTCCCCGGAGTAATCCAGGGAAAGGCACAATGGGTGAATGCCCTCCCAAAGCAACCCAGCTCTCGTGACACCTATAACATCATGGATGACGCTGGAAGGCTGTCCCCCACAGAGTACATCAATGATGCCTGGTATTTCATTGGCATCGAGGAAGGCAAGTATTATACTACTGCCGCCCATCGTGTCAAACTTACAGACACTCGCCACCCACAATACGTTACTACATCCATGACCGCGGCAACTGGATCTGAGGCTGTGGCCTCTCCTCCCTCTCCACCTCCCACCACCCCTTCTGTAGAAGAACCAATCTTGGTTGCAGCACCAGCTACCACAGGACTCACCAAAGACAATGCCAATGCTATGAGTGACGAGGAAGAAGAGATAACAAGAGATCACTATCTCCCCATGTCTAAGGGCAAACAACCACAGCACTTTGGTCGGCCTGCCTTCCAAATCCATCCATCACAAGCTAGTTTCCACATGGCTAATGAGTATGAGCGACAACAGCAGAAATGAGAGCAAGAAACCTGAGCACACGAGGAAACGCACGAGTTACACTCAGCATTCACTCGCTTCCTTAACACCTACGCCCTGCACCTCAGTGCTAGCTCAAACCCCATTCTCCAAGGACCAGAAAACCCACCAATCAATAACAAGGATGACCTCATTAGTGGTTCGCTACAAGGTGAGCGTCCCACTGTATTCACTGGTGATAGGGATAAAGCTACCCAATTCCTCACAGAGTTTACCAACTTTTGGGTGAGCAACAAACATAATCACTCCATGCACTCTCCGTACCAGAGCACATCCATTGCTCTTGGTTTCATTAAAGGTCCTCAAGTCAATGCCTGGAAGGCCAAAGAACTCAAAGAACTTCAGGACAGTGTTAAGAGCGGGTACTACTCCTGAACCGACAAAGCTCTCTGGGAGTGCTTTAAGTGCCACTTCACCTTCGCATTCCATGACACCGCAGCCCATGAGAAAGCCCTACGCGATCTCGCTACATTAGGACAAAAGGGAGTTAATAACATTGATGAGTACATCAGCTCCTTCAGTGAGATAATCAACAAATTAGGATGGTCCTGCGACGAACATTCTCTCATCGAGTATTTCAAACAAAGCCTTGCAAAAACTGTTCTTGATCGCATTATCATGCGTGAAACCTGGCCCGACACCCTAGATGAATGGGAAAATGCTGCACGCACCGAGTCACGACACCTCGCATACTGCGCCGAAGTCATTGTCGGCAAGGGAAACTGGCAACTTCCCACTAAAGAAGCATGCCTCAAAGCTCTCCTCAAAGATGCCAAGAAAACCAATAAACCCAAGAAGAATGCCGCTGCCACGGATGACAATCATATGCAGATCGACCTCACCCACCTTGCCCCACTCACCGACACTGAGTGCGATAAACTCCAAAAGGAGGGACACTGCTTCCATTGCCGCAAACAGGGACACAATCGCAACAAATGCCCTCTCAACAATCAGCAGAACACTAATAACAATTCTCAAGGTAACAACCACCCTGGCTCCTCAAACCAAGTGCATGAAGCCCGCATCGAGGAAGTCCCAGACAATGATAAGTGCTCCATCGCATCTGCACCACCCATGTATACCAAAGACGAGCAAGCTATGAAACTTCTCACCCAAGTTCGCGCCCTCAAACCAGGTGTTGCTGACAAATTCTTTGCCAATCTTATGGCAGACGCCCCAACCCTTGAAACAAATGAGGATTTTTGATGTGCCAACACTTATCAGCTGCAGTGAAGGCCATATCCTGAGTCATGTACATACGAGTAGCAAATTCTCTTCCAATAGCAGTATCTTTTGACTCTAAAAAGGCTGGAACCGCCATTATTGATAGTGGCGCAACTGATTGTTTTATCCACTCACACCTTGTCCACCAACTAGGTCTCAAAACATACTGACTCACTACTCCCCAGGTTGTCCACAACATTGATGGAACGAGTAACCAAGCCGGGGAAATCACCCAATACCTTGATGTAACTCTTACCCTAGGAGGTGAAGCAAAACGAATTTGCCTTTACCTCACGGACTTAGGCGCAGACCACCTTTTGTTGGGGTACACTTTCCTGCGCAAATTCAACCCCAGGGTTGATTGGGAAGCAAAGACCATTAATAAATTACAAACTTTACACCTTCACGCCGAAAAAGACACTTTCCCACTCAGCATGCGTATGGTCCAACTCGCCGCACGACAGGCCTGTGGACCATTAGCACCCAGAGAAGCACTATACATGCGCCATACGAGTTTTGCCCAACAGTGGGCCACAATTGCTAATGAAACTAAGGAAACACTTACAGAAGATCAAGTACCCCAAGAGTATTGCCACCACGCCTGTGTCTTCTCTGAGGAAGCCACAAAAGCTTTACCACCCCTATGAGAAGAAAACTTCTCAATCCATTTAAAACCCGATGCTCCACAAGAGTTGTTTTGCAAGGTCTACCCCCTCAACAGGCAAGAGACTGAAATCTTGCGAGAAACACTACGAAAGGATTGAGAAAAAGGGTTTATCAAGGAGGGGTCATCTCCTTTCATGTCACCGTGTTTCTTCATCCCAAAGAAGGATGGCCGAGAGCTCCAGATGGTTATTGATTACCAGAAACTTAACGACCTCACTGTCAAAGATGATTACCCATTACCCAACATGCATTTCAAGCTTGACAAACTATGCAGTAAATCACTGTTTACCAAATTTGACCTTCACACTGGTTATAACAACATTTGCATCACACCAGGAGATGCTCACAAGGCAGCATGCAAGATGCCGTTAGGAACCTACATCCCACAAGTTATGGGATTTGGGTTCTCTAATGCCCCTCCACTGTTTCAGCGAGTGATGGACCACGATTTATGCCCCATTAAAGACAAATACCCAGATAACTTCACTAACTTCCTAGATGATGGCCTTGTTGCCACAGGATCTTCATCAGAACAACACATCCTTCACTGCCGCATTGTTCACGAGCTTTTAGACCTTTTTAAGCGTCACCATTATCTCCTTAAACCATTGAAGTGTCAGTTTGAAGTCCCAGAAGTGGAATTCCTGGGCTTCTGCATTAAGGATGGAGACCTTCATATTGACCCTAGTAAAATTGCTGGTCTCTGTGACTGGCCACGCCCCCTCAAAAATGTTAAGGAGGTACGGCAAACAATGGGGGTCCTAAACTACCAACGCCCTTTCATCCGAAACTTTTCAGCTATTGCACGACCCATCAATGCCCTTCTAAAAAAGGGAAAAACCTTTGACTGGATGCCCAAATGTTGCCGTGCATTAGACGACCTCATATCAGCAATCCTAGATGACCCTGCGTTATCTACACCAAATCCATCTTGACCCTATGAACTTGAAACTAACGCTTCTGATTTCGCTGTGGGAGCAGTCCTCTTCCAACAAGATGATTGAGGCAAATGCCACACCATTGGGTATGCCTCGAGGACTCTCAACAATGCAGAGAGGAACTACCACATGTGGGACAGAGAGTTCCTGGGTCTAATCTTTGGATTAACTCACTGGCATCACTTACTCATGGGCGCAAAACACGAGACCCTAGTGTTTGTTGATCATGCTAATTTGGCCTTCTATAGACATCCCCAGAAGGTCAATCGAAGAGTCATGCGCTACATTAACACCTTGGCAGACTACCCAATCAAATTGGTGCACCATCCCAGGAAGTCCAACAAGGCAGATGCCCTCTCGTGCCAACCAGATTTCTATGATGGGAAAGAGGATAATGAAGAAATTACCATACTCCCTGATGAGTTGTTTATTAAGCAACTTGCGCTCACCTCGGTTCACGACCAAATCTTACAACAACAACAACAATATTGATCACAAATCTTGACTTACCCTAGCATCACTTGGACCGACAATATTGCACACCACGATTCTCGCATTGTAGTACCAGAGTCTCTGGAATTACGATGTGACATTTTGCGAGCCTACCATGATCACATTGCCACTGGTCACCCAGGTGCTGCTGCCACTGTTTCACATGTAGAATGTGACTACTGGTGGCCCCATATGCGAGAATTCATTCGTGCCTATGTAAAAGGATGTGCCACATGTCAACAAAACAAGCCCAACATGCATCCTAACCAACCACCACTTTTCCCCATCAGGCTGGTACCTGATGTGCTGCCTTTCCAAATAGTTAGCGTCGACTGGATAACTAAACTCCCCCTTTCCTCGGGGTTTGATTCCATTCTCACTGTGACCAATCACGATGCGATCAAGGTTGTTATCTTCATCCCATGCCACGAGAACCAATCCTTGGAAGAGATGGTCCAACTGTCACCAGCGTAGCTGTGACCTTAGCAAAGCCTGAAGTCATAAGCGCAAAACTCGCAAGTCCCACTTGTGAGGAAAGGTAAACAAGCCATGAATCTCCCCCTGGGGTGACTAGGTCACAAACACTGTATTCTCCTAGACAAGGAGGCGTACAGGGTGGACAGGGCAGACAGGAGACTTAACTTAGAGAGTCTTCAAGCCCAGCACCTAATGTGCTTATATACCCTCGGCTGTAAGGGCCAGAAGTCCAAACTATGGTACAGTAATGCGACAGTAGTAAGCGTACAGTAATCAGGTACAGGTAGTGAGAACAATCAGTAAGCAACTAGCCTGCTCACAAAGCAGAAGTCCTAATCCAGCACACTGACTAAAGCGCTGACTGATGCTGAGTGATACTAAAGAGCTTCCCAAGCTCTTACTCATTGCCTCTGACTAACCATTAGTCATGCACAGTCATCCTGCTTACTCCAGGGCTCTGTCTTCATCATCCTGCTCCTAGGGCGTCCTAGAAGCCATAGTCCATATGGTATCGTGTGCACCGGTCCGAGACTGCATACCTGGACCGCATTGCCGAATCCTAGAGAGAACATCCATCTCGAATACTTACCAAATCCTCAACAGCTGCTCCGCCCTCAAGGACCTCACCTAGTCCCATCATTGGGTATTAACCTTGACTCCTCATGTCCCCACAGTTTACATAGCCCAGTGGCTAGCAGCACCGTGACACCAACACTACATCTCTTACATCCTGGTTCACTTTGGTTGTTGTGGACTTGTACTATTATTTTCTCCAGACTGGTTTTGCTTACATCATCTCCTTCCTGTGATGGTAACCTACTTTCACATGCTCTGGCACCAAGCCACCTCCACTTCCACCCACAATTACATTACAATATCTCTATTACGCTTGGACTGCCCTGCCTCAGATTCGTATCCCTTCGGCTCCTTACTAATCTACAACTACTAATATGTGTTTCATAATTCTGCTGACTTGTTACTCATTTCCGCTGACTCGTTTCATAGTACTTACTCATAGAGGCTTACTACATACCTAGCACCAAGCGTTTCAGCATGGCACCTTGCCGCGAGGACGCGTCCTGCCGCTCTGACGCGTCACAGAGCGGCATATGTACAGCCACAGTAGTACTCTAGTATATAAGGCCCCCTTAGAGCAAGACCAAAAGCCTTAAGCTTGGTCTCTTGTACAATACAAGACATCATTCACTGCAATAATTGAGTGAATCTTAGAAAGCTTAAAACACCAACTTCCCCTTCCACTTGAGCTGTTCTAAAGTACCAGAAGAGTCTTCTAAAGCGACTTAGAGCTGATGCGACTCTTACCTGCCATATCTAGAAAGACCAGTTCCTTATAAAGGAACTTATTGTCACTCTGACATCAACTCCGCTCAGAATCGTCTGCATCGATTCTGCGCCCCCATCCGAGCAAGGAGATCCTATTGGACTTGAAGCCTCCAATCGACCTCATCTATAATGGGACCTTAGACATTATAGAGAAGTTGCGACAGATAGCAACACGTGGTATTAATCAGATCACTAGGTGATCACCCACGCTTCACCAGGTGCCACTGAGACTTTACAGGTTGTCTCTATTAGAACCCAGAACAAACTATCAACGCCTTCAAGAACCAGTCCTTGAAGCTGTCCAACACATCGAAGGAGGGATAGCCTATACGTATCTGGTAGACCAGTCTCCCCTAGCGCATGAGATGGCTACACAAAGTCCTAGCCAAATACCATTCTAGAACCAACCAACAAAACCCATATAAGTGATATCAATCATGGCTATAGAGCTTGATGATTACCTGAACCCAGAGAACCAATGCAAACCACCAGATCCTCTAGAACCCCATCAAAGAGAGCAACACGCTCAGATCATCAGAAGACAGACCCACCACACCCAGTCTAGCATGACATTGGTTGTCCCAAAAGGATAATTTCGGATCATGATCCCCGCCTTACATCTCAATTGTTCAAGGCCCTATGCTCTGCCTTTGATATCCGTCACAATGCAAGCACCACCTATCACCCCCTTTTGGACAATCTAAGCGCACTAACCAAACGCTAGAAGTCTTTTTACGAATCTTCTGCATGGAACAACAGGATAACTGGGTGCAACTACTTCTGATCGCACAGTACCCCCTCAACACTCATGTTTCTGCTACAACCAGGGTCTCTCTCTTTGAAGCACTATATGGATTCATACCCACCATTCAACAATGACACACCATTTCACCATTTCACGATCACCAAACTTGCATAGAACACGCGTACATCGTTCGGCAACAAGTATAAGACAATATCCTCGCTGCTCAAGCACGATTACAGCATGCCACTCATTTCTGCCCCTACAATGTTGGACAACAAGTATGGTTAGATTGGAAGAATCTCAAAACCCACCATAAGGCCACAAATTACGTGCCAAATGACAAGGACCATTCACAATTACTAAAGCAGTTTCTCATGTTGCCTATCAATTGGCATTACCATCACAGTGGAAGATCCACAATGTGTTCCATGCAAGTTTCCTATTGCCATATAAGGAAATGGAAGAACACGGACCAAATTTCACCGATCCCCCTCCAGATCTGATCGACAGAGAAGAGGAATGGGAGGTGGAACAAATTTTGAATACCCAGCTGTTTGGCCGAAAAAGACAACAGCAATATCACATCCAGTGGAAGGGCTACAGCAGTGCACATGACTCATGGGAACTGGAGGAAAACATACATGCTCCTGCCTTGCTGTCAGCATTTCAACGGAGCAAAAACATCATAAAAACCCTCACCATTCAACGTATAGCAAGGTCAATCTCATTCGTTCTCCTTCCACAAATTTCTCAAATGTCTTCTCACCCTTCATCACCCACTCCCATGACAAAGGCTCCTCTCATTACTAGAGGAGATAGTGCTTTCATCGAAGCAACTGATCCTCATGAGCCTCTGGAAACTGTATCTCTGGTCTTGCGCTCAGCCCCCATCCTCATTCCCCAGGGAGGACTCACCATTACTGAGAGCCCTGGCAGTACTAAAACCTGCCACAAATATCCATTACTGACCGCTCCACCACCTCACTGCACCTTCATCCCACCACTCACTGCTACTACTGCGCTCCAAGCCAGTATCCTCGCCCTAGATGCATCTCACTGTGTCACTGCCAAGCAATACCATTATCCCAAGTGAGGGTGGTCACGAGAGATCATCAGTCCTATCCACCACCTCCTCTCCAAGGAGGAACATGCCATCATGTATCCTAGGGAATATGCTAACTGGGACATAGATAGGAAGGCTAAACAGGGCTACGACGACCCTCCTACCTGGTGGCTGGAGGACTTGCTCCAGCACTTTGGCTATCTACCTCACACTAACACTAAGCCAGAGCATCCAGGGCCATGTCCACCGCCCATTGTCAATACAGCAGGAATTCCCATCCCACTTCTGCGCCAGTGCTACCCAACATCACCTTCATCTCTGTTCCCCAACATACCAATACTATCATGCCTCCTCACAAGGATAAAGGAAAAGCTCGTGCAACATCCCCAACACTGCTTCCAATCCCCCCTCCATAAGCACCTGTAATTGTTCCCTTGTCCAATGCCATCAATCTTACAGCAGAGAAAGAGGACTTGGACACCATGGAGTTTGAGTATTGTCCACGTTCTGTCTCTCCCACACCATCTATTGCCAAAGTGGCTCCACCCACCAACACCAATCATCCTGGTGAAGGCTGGGAAGAGTATACTCCTACACGCCATGGCCCCCCTTTCTACCTCACCTATGACGAACAGGGGAAACCCATCAAGCAAGCAAATTATCTTCGTTTCCACCTAGACTGGATGTCAGATGAGCCAATGGTGGAAGGAACTCTAGGGGCTGGGCAGACCATACGCTGCAAACCCCTAGTAGCACAACCTGTGACCATAGGGCATACACAGCATCATCTGCATGACCTCGATCTCTTTAAGAAGGCTCTCCAGTTCGACCCCGAACTCAATGCTGCCATTGCTCTCCTGGAAGATAGAGGATTGGAGGCCAACATCCATAGGTATCATCAGATACCAGTGAAGACCAAGGTCCTCCAAGACCAACTCCCAACTATCCTCAAAAAGGAAGCTGCAGCTCAGAAGGCTAGGGAAGAGTGGCAAGACAAATGTGATGAGCTAATCAGGGAGCAAGCACACATTAAAGAACAATTGGCTTGTGCCAATGCCCATACCTGCATACAGCGTGCTCTGGTCTGAGTCTGCGACACCCGCCATGATCAAGATCGACCCCACTTTGCATCCCTGCCTCCCATCTTCGCCACACAAGGACCAGCTGACCCGTCGCCACACACCAGTGACGAAGACATCAATGGATCCGCACATCGTAGTATGTATTGCCACAATGTTGGTCATCAGGGAGCCAGCTGTGAGGAACCCCACACCTTCTGCTTCTGTAACGACAGCGCTCGTTGCTTTGTACCCCATACTCACCCCAATTACAGGAGGGAATTACCCAACACTTGTGGGTATGCTGGAGAACACAAGAAAGGAAGTAGGTGGTATAGGTCATACCCTCCATCATATTACAAGAGGTATGGCAGTAACCTTTAGGGGCTGCCATCACTTTTATTTCTCACATCTCAGGACTTTCCTTCTGGGGGGGGAATGATGATACCCTCAGGACAGTAGTTTCTAACCCTTGCTTCGCTTCAGAACACTTCCTTCATGTGTGACATAGCACCATGACTCCAAGTCATGAAGCATGTGACTCTTTATGAGTCACATGATCTGCCTGAAGTTTCTGATTCGTTCTAGTTACCTGTGACTTGTTCCGACAACATCTAGTAGGATCTGCAATAGTGACTCAATTGTCTTCTGATGTATATAAACCACTGCCAGTAGTGTTGTATCACTCAAGCCTCAAGCTTGAGTTGAATTGTACTTCGTATCTTTTCATTTTAAGTGATCAAGTCCCCACAACTAAGTCTATCGACTTGAAGTTGCAATACCCTTGTTCCACTTGTGTGTTACTAAGTCCTATCAGTCTTACGTCTCACACGTGTTACATGGCATGCAGTGGCACACTAGGCAAACAACAAGGGGAAGAGTCCAAGCTCATAAGTAAGTGACCCAAGGGTGAGTCAAGTGAGTTCCAGAGAATAGAGCAGGTGCACATTAGTCGTCTGTACACAAGGCGACAGTAATATACTCAGTACGCACACAATAATGACATGAGAACTGTAGTTGATATTTACCTGTACACAAGGCGACAGTAATATACTGCACCCATAAGTACAGGTCTTGAACGGTAAGTAAGAAGTAAGGCTTACCTCAGTACGTGCGCAATAATGACACGAGAACTGAGGTTTACAGTATACACTACTCAGGTATTTATACTGCATCCTACTGAGCTGCAGTGTTAGTTGAGTTAATGTAATGGAAACATAAATGTGACACTAGTTGGGATAATAAATACCAAGTGATACGGGGTGTTCACATGCCACCATGGTCAGTATAGTAACGTTAATGTATCTGGAACAGATTGTAAAGTAAGTGGAACATTCGCAATCAATCAATTAAAGGAATATGTCGTAGTATAGTGTTCACCTTGGGTGCACATGCCTTAGCCACCCCCTGTCTCACCTCCAATTTGCAACAGCTGAATATGCAGTGAAAAAGTACAAGTCTCATTGTCATTGCAGGCCTACAGTCATGATGAGTTTGGGTGACCTCATTAACTGACAAGCATCACACTGATAGCCCAGGAAAATTGAACACGACATTGTATATTGAGTTGTTGATGGCCAGGATAGGTGTAAATACAGTTGGGGATGATGATGCTTGGGTATATGAGCAAGTACTTGACCATGTTTACATAGAAGAGCAATAAAATTGTTGAGTGAGAGTGTTAGTTGGATGCAACACAACCGCACAAGACTTGCAAAGCAACAACATGATGCCAATATGCCAACTTCCCTAATTAGGAAACTCCGACATACTCCACTCTAAATACAGTTTTTGGGACATTGCAACTGTCGATTCACACTTTTTCAAAATTTCATAGAGATAGATTATAACTACTAGCTAGGTAGCATACTTTTATAGTATTAGAAAATTGAAAGTCCTGTTGTGGAAGAAGCAGATAGGATTTCAATTTTTGACCATGGGAGTTGCTGCTTTTGAGTGACACACACTGTAGTACCCATCTGATACTCCTGACTCTAGAGTCACTCAACTTGAAAGCCTGACCTAATGCTGGCTTCTCCAGTGCAGCACATCCAACTACAGTATCCAGCCTATTGCACTCATGGCCATTGCTTTGATCAACTGGAGCACTCTGAACCTCAAGTTGGTTTCCAAGGGCAAGGTCCGTGGCATTATCTCAGTTTCTCTCAGCTTCTTCAGTACAGTACATCAGGAAAACCCCAATTTGGTTGAGACCCCTTAACCATGCTTAAGGGTGCTTAGACTACCTTAAACCTATTGAAGACATCTAAGTAACTTAAATTCTCTTAAAATTTAGTCAACAGTATGCTTTCTAAGGAAGTGTGATGTGGCTAAGGAATGGCTTTTCACTAAGCGATGCTAATGAGTGTCTAAGTAGCCCTCCGTGGACATATCAAACTCTAGATCAGTGCACCCAAAGAGGCACATTGAGTGCAAGATGAGTTTATACATGGCCTCAGCACTGGCACAGACTTTGCACCACTTGTGGAAGAGGTCCTAGATCTTGAGAGGGACAAGCTTGATGCCGACAAAATTGACAAAGGGGACAAGGAGGAGCAGGCATTGGGATGGCAGGTGCACTGGGGGAAGCACGTCCATGCCAGGGTCCCGTGTCAATGCAATCAACGATGGTGAGGGAGGGCAGATGATGGGGTGACAAGAACTTAGCAGCAATCAAACACAGTACATTCAAGCCTGTGTCTACAGAGGGTTGCATCGTAAGGAGGTGGGGGAACAGAGTTGTAGTCACATTAGATGAAGCGGTGACATGAAAGGGGAGAGAAGGAGTCACAGAAGATGGATGAAGGGTAAACTAAATAGGGATGAGGTGGGGCGTATGGGCTGTGCGACAACTGAGATCCAAAAATCCTTTTGCTCCAATTGTGTCGGCCCACAATGATGTGAGGCCAACCCACGCAGGTGATGCAGACAATGCAGTGCCACTCCCACAACGTGTGAGTGGCCTCCGATGTGGTTCAGGTGGGGAGGGAGTGGATAGGCGTGGCCGCAGAAGTTGAGATTGTGGGGGAGATAGAAGATATCACCCAGAAACTTCAGGAACGCATCAAAGGATGGTAGGCAAGAATCAAATCAAGAGGCTCACCACATGGGCAATCTCAGTTTTGTACAGTAGTTGATGCAACATTGATCAGAGTGATTGTTTACCTTGCTCACAAACCACTGGCACTGACGCTGAATGCCATCTCAGGCATTCTTTCAGGCTCAGGTTCGTCATATACAGCAGTAGGTAGTTTTCACAGGCAATAGCACACATTCCAGACCTCAAGTACAACATCAAAGATACTGCAATTGGCTGGGACTTGGGCATTGGGCAGTGCTGCACAAGGACACGCATGGGGCGAGGCAGTGAGGAAGTGAGTGAGGTGGGAGGAAGTGGTAGGTCCTGAAAGGACTCAGGCGAAAGCCCATTTGCACAGGCACTGCAATGAGGACAGGGCAAGATAAGGGCTTGCAATTGATGCGAGACAATACAAGAAGTGGCGGTGGCAGACACAGAGACTGGGATGAGGAGACAGGACCAGAAGCCATAGACTGGAGACAAGAACAGCTGTAGTTAGCAAAACAGAGACAGTGAGGTGAATACAACAAGTCAGCCCACTCTCAGACAGCACAGACTGGCACATTCCAGGCACAGGTTACTTACAGCATGTGCAGCCAGGTGTGGCCAAGCGCAAGTGGATGTGAGTTGCAAACAGAAATACAAAGAAAAAAAACCTACATCCATGCGCAGAGGTACAGTAGTGCAGGTCTGTTTGATGTTTGAGTTTGGGAAATGCAACAAGTGTGTCAAGTGTGTCAAGTGCACCTGTGACACGGGTCATGTGGATGTGACTCCATGTTGCGTTCACATGTGCCCTTTTTTTTTCTAAGTTCATCTTTGCAACTCACACACTCCCTTCTGGCCTGCTCCCATCTGGCTGGGCATGCATGTGGGTGAGTTTTTGTTTTCTTTACACAACCTGCTTATGCCTCCATGCCTATAGGTGTCTGTGGCTGCTGACCTGGACCCAAACCTGGCCACACCTGCTGTGCCCCTGCCTGTACAGTGAGTTGTTTTTCCGTCTTTCTTTATGTTTGAACTCACATTTGCAACTGGCCCTTACCTGGCCACACCTGCCTGCACATGCCCATATCCACCTGTGCCTGTGCCCATGCCTGCCCACCCACATCTGCACCTGCCCGCGTCGCCCATGGTTATGGGTGTCCTTAATGGCCTCCCTCCATTCCCTACCCTGCACCATCACTTGACCATGCCTGGTCGCACCTGCTGTGTCCACTCCTGCCTGGCAGTGGTGAGTAGTTTCTCTTTTCTTTCCATGCTTTTACTCATGTTGACAATCCACCCATACCTGGTCGCACATGCCTGTGCCTTGCACAAAACCATTCAACACCACAGGTGGTTCATCCCTCAAGACAGACAACAACTCCATCTGTCATTGCATGAGGCTGTGCTTGTGGCAGCAGCACGGCCAGATTCTTGGTGCACTGGTGCACCATGAGTGGTATCAGTAACATGGGGCCAGTGTGGCCAATAAGTATATTATTTTTTAATATCACCCTTTCTTATACTTTATCTTACCAATGAAAAGTGATGAAAAGTGCCTAGATTTGCTAATGGAGGCATTGTTTGGAATTTCATTGAATCCCCTTATTATTTTGCTTGATGTGTTCTTGAGAGACTGGACATCAGGAAATGTCATAGTGTCTCAGAGCATCTTAGAGGTCTTAGAGGGTTTAATCTACTTTTGCTTCAACTTATAGCAAGACCAGTAAGACGTTTATTTGTTTCAAGAACGTGTAAGAGATACCTAAGAACAGACATAACTAAGATAATCAAATAAGAAATTCCTTCAATTTTTGGCAAGACCAGTAAGAATTTTGTTTGTTTGCAGAACACATAAGAGCTACCAAAAAATGTACACGACTAAACAAGACCAGTAAGAAGGTTATGATGCTTGTAGATTTGAAAATGAGGGTGCAACACAAGACGACGTGAGGTGAGGGAAGTGAGCACAAAGGGAAGCAAAGGTGATTAAAGCAATAAGGTGAGCTGTCACAGTGGAAAACTCTGATATTTGTGCCAAACTGTGAGTGTGAAATGCAAGACAAGCACCATGACAGAATGTATCAGAACAGAGTAACGGAGGGGAAGTCTGAAGTAGCGGAACAGAAGTCTGGACTAGATCCAAACATGCGTAGATAGTAAGAATGCACATACGCCCCCAAAGTCTAACAGTTTATTTGTTTGAATAGGTGCTACCTAATAACAGAGATAACTAAGATGCAATCTTGTGCATGTGGTGGTCAGCATATTTGTTAATATAGTATGCATGAAAGGCACAAAGCATCTCAGAAAAATGCAACTCGTGTGGAATAGAGGCTGAACCATAAATCGGAAGAAGATGTGCCCCACGAACAGCCATATCTAAGTGCACAATCGCAGTTACACGCTGTCCGTTATTGTCAAACTCAAGTTCCACCATCCACATCCCAGTGTCCTCACATGGGTAATCACCAATAGTTACAAACCATTGCACCAGAGCACAGGGGTAGATGGTTTGATTATGTTTAAAAGAAAAGAATACCAGAACTTGTAAAGCATGTAGGCCCCGAAAACCCGGTATGGTATAGTCCTTCTCAAGTAGCATGCAATCGTATCTTGCATGTGACTTTTGCCATGATGGCACCACGTGAATTCGCTGTTGGTGCATTCCTCCAACCCCGAATGGTCGCTGGGTGCATAGAACATTGCAAGAGCTGAATGGAATATGTGGATATTGCTGTTGATGTTGAAAATGGGACACATGTTGATGTCCACACGATCACCAGATAGCAGTGCATTTGGATAAAGTTGGTCAAAAAGGAAGCAACGGATGAGATTGGAATTGAGTGGATAGTTGATATGCAAGGCCAGCGCTTCCAGTTTCAGAGGATATTCAGCCTCTGAGTAAAGTAAGATGCACAGATGAACATTACTAGTGAATTGTACGAACCGCGTGACAGCCAACATTATGAAATTAAGAACTTTTGGCCCAGTCACTGGGGCAGCATTGGGAGAGCCAGATGGGTCAACATCAGGATCAGGAGGTGGTACATTGAAGAGCAAATCACGCGATGCAAAGTCCACTTGTGAAGCTGACAGCTTGTCGAGGTGTTGATTAGTGACAAGGAGCTGACCTAACACTTCAAAATGGTTTGAACGGCGCCACGGCTCCTTCACAACTTTGATATGCTTCGACTCAGTGATTGAGGAGCATAATCCATTCGGTGTACCAAATAGTTGAATGTTCCTTTGGTAATGTTTAAGGGAGTGCTGTCAAGGAAGGTTGAAGTCAACTCTTACACCAGTCTCTTCAAAGATGGTCCGTTCAGTATGAAATTGGGCAAGAGCGACATTGATTGCTTTGAGGGTTGATTCAGTGATGCGGTCACGTCTGACTAGGTAACAAAGCTCCAGGAAAGCTGCAAGGCAGTGGACCATCTGGGGTGGCACATTTCCATTGATTGTGGGCAAATATTCCTGTCAAACTGGTGTTAGGTTTTGAAGCCAACACATAGGAGGGATCATGTACCTTCATGAGTGCCTTTGAGTCATCCCCAGTCCATTGCTTAAAGCCTCTACCTTGTGGGAAACGCCACTGGCTGGGAAAGGGGGGGGGCAGCAGCAATCCTAATTTCACATTAGAGGATGTGATATGCAAAGTATGCATGGAGATCTCACCAATTATCGATATCTGCCATTATTGCTGCCACAGCAGTGGAGCCATGTGCAAGGACCAGGTACTCGCCAACCCAGGTGACAAGGTGGTCCTTGAATGTCCCTTTAATCACCTGATGGAGGAGATTCGAGCACAGTAATTCATGTATATCGGCATGGGGAAATTTGGCTGTAAATGGCTGTACAGTGATGTCATTAGAAACTTCACACCGCAAATGACTGCATACCACTGACAATAACATCACCCACAATACCATAGTCGTTCCACAATACCTTGAGACTATATTGTTCCAGCAATGCATCTGTGTGATTATGTGATCAACATCCAGATTCAGCATCAAGGTTATCGGCTGGGGCCGTACATCTGGTGTGAGTTTCAATTTCAATTTCACTGTGAACAATGATAGAAAAAAACCCACTTTGGGCACCAGCCCTGAACAATGGATGCAAGCAATGCTTGCTCCAGGTAGTCAGCAATGTATGGACCGAGACCATAAATGACATGATGAAAATGTCCATCAGGACATCGGGTGACCTCAGGAGTGGTCATTGCTGGCCGCAGTGGTTCAAGAATAGCACTGAGAGACGAGTGAAACAGTTGATGGCAAAACATGCGAAATTTGTCATCAGCTTGATATTTTCGATCAGCTTGGAAAAATTAGTGCTGTAAGGACACCAGATAAATAGATGTGTAAAGCGGCTCACTTTTTGGGATGGACAAAAACCCAAGAACACTGACTCCCTCATGATGGGCACACCGAGCATTATTGTGAATATTTCCATTTGATATATACAGCGGATAGAACTCATTTTGGCCAGTTGCAACAGATACCGTTGTCTTGTCACTTCCCAATATAACTGGAACAAAAAGAGCACCATGAGTTTGGACGTCGGCTGCAATGATATTCTACAAACACATTGTTGCATTGAATAGGGTTTTATAACATAGTAGAAAGTACCTACAGCCTGTTCGTAAGCCCAGTTTGCGGACATAAAGTCCTTCCATTCTCGCTCGCCGATGTCATCAAACTTTTGAAATGGTGCATAATCGAATTTGTCCTTGAAATCAGGATTTCCTAGCTGCTGGCAAAGGACCAATCTTCAACCTTGAAACCATACATCATACTCAGCAAGCATCCATGATGGTAGGTCGCTGTTCACAGCCTGAGGGAGTTCACCACAGTAAGTAATGGAAAATGACTGCCATGGTGCATTGCCAAGTATAGTAGCGTCTATGGTGTTGTATAGATCATTGTGGTCAGCGAATGGCGGATCTTGACCCACTGGAACTATGTGTGCCCAGATCTGCATCAGCTTATCAATTTCCATCCCTGCCATCTGATTGTGCTTAAAAAGGAAGTACACAAGCCTAAATTCCCCACAAGTTGTGTAAGGGAAAAATGGTAGTGGTGTGCCATTTTCATCAACAGGAGGTGGCGCTGGGGGATCTGGTGGAGTTCCAGGGGGTAAGTCATTTCCGTCCTCATGACAGGGAGTACCTAAAGACCAGATAGATATGAATACATACTATTCTTTCTGGGTCCAAGTTGAAACAGAGGATACATGTCATCCAAAGAATGGGAAGACAAACCATCAAGAAGGGGACAAAAAATAGTAAATCCCCCATGCAATCGCCCAACATGTTCATTGTCACGATTCCACTTTAGGACTATTTCTCTTTGTTTCCCCTTTTTGTACGATATGACATTGTCCTCCTATTGTTCCCCATTTCTGGCCGAGTCTCATTGTTCCCCTCATATATCACAAAACCCATTGTTACATCGATTAGGACAGTTTACTATTGTTCCCCCGTTTTGTACAACAATAGCATCCCCATCTATATAAACCGTAGTAACTACAAGGACAAGCCTTAAGCTTGTTCTCCTGTGCAAATACCAGGTTGTTACAAGGTCTTCAGGAAGGCTTACTGCTGCCTGTAAAGCGGTCTTTGTGTCTCTAAGTCTTCTAGCCACTTGTGAAGTGCTAGCTCTCTATCCTCAGTCAGAGGCGACCACACCCTGGACCCTCGTCAGTGTACGCGTGTCGCGTCACGTGACTCTCAACTTAGTCGAATTCAGACTCGAAGAACGAACACGCCGGCCTGGGCGTGACATTAGAACAAGCTTCCGAACAAACAAATTGAATATTTGACTAGTACATCATGTCTAGTTCTAAAGGAAAATCCGCCGACAACGCTGTAGCATGAGCCATGCTCCGCTGCCCTTTTCAGATCAGTCCACGCGCCTCGAATAACTTGTCTCTTGCGCAGACAGTGAACCTAAGGCATTATGCTGAAGGAGAAGACAGAGCCCCATGGGCAGGATACTACGCCATATTCAAAGGAGCCAAGCTGGCAGTCGAAAACTTCGAAGGCGTCTGGTTCGAAATCGAACTAGACGGCCCCATCTTCAGAGCATCCCGCGTCGCGCGAGATGGACTCGGCCTGGTCCATACTCCAAACCGAGGAATCGATATGGATGCCCTCCGTGCATCCGGAGAGCCGACACCGAGTTCGCGCGCTCCATCCTGAGCCCCGTCCTGCGCTACTAGCGTAGTCTCTGTACCTGAACCAGACCAGCCTATGCCACCACAATCAGTAACGATTGCAGCATTCAGATCTTCAGACACAGAGCGAGGTCGCGAACCGCCATGTCGCCCCAGAGGAACCAGAGACGACCTGGTCACACTCGCAGATCTCGATGCGCCCGAGATCCGGGCCGACAAAGATGAACGCATGGCAGGCGCACCACCCACAAAGTTCGACGGCGATCGCGCCAAAACTAGACTCTTTCTGAGCAACTTCAGCTGTTTTATGATGATGAACAGACGCACCAGTATAGCCAAGGACCCATACGCGAAGTGTGCATACTTCCTTGGGCTCCTCGAAGGACCCAAGATCGATGCCTGGGTCATCCGAAAAAACGAATGGCTCGTCGATATCGAAGACGATCCAAGCTAGTGATGTGCACGGGTACGGGTAACCCATACAGGTTTTTACCCAGGGTAGTGCGGGTAAGGGTACGGGTCTGGCTTATGTAACCCGCCGGAAACCCGT
>QLOT01006207.1:0-12838 GCA_003313875.1 Russula aff. compacta | reverse complement strand
ATACTCGTGTGCCATTCATTGGCACTCGTACATGTGTAAGTGCTGGAATATATATACTATTTTTCTTTCTCTCTTCAAGTCCTTATTCAGGGTCTTTTGTTGGAAGTGGAGTATTCAGTCTTTTTAGTCACTGGCAGTTCAGTCAGGAGCAGACTGGGCTGAGTGTAGTCGTCGTACCGTGGATATATGTACCAATGCAAGTTGAACTGATTACATACTTCACCCATATATATTTACTCATCAGAACCGCCTACTCCGTCTGACCGTCACTATTGATACGGATGACTTATGTGCGAAACGAAGTTAAACGACGACAAATTGGGTTACGTCAAGATCGTGACGGCGAATGACAAAGTCTCTCCGTTGAGATGCATACAAGCGGTCAGAACATCATTGTGTGTCTCCAAAGGGGAAGAGATGTGGTCTGCCTGGTAACTGTGGCCCCACCGTGCGTTGACTTGCGAGGTGGACCGTATGCAGCGCGGGTCATCATTCCTCTGAGGAAAAGGTATGGTCCGAGTCGTGACCGCTAATATTCACTAGACCTATAGAAGTGCAGCCTGAGCGCTGACCTAAAGGGGAAGCCATTTATAGGGTTGCAGATCCTCCGCCCGGGCCAAGCCAATCAGGTTTCAGTGCTTTTTTTAATTATGTTCTGATCTGATCTGATCTGGGCAAAGTGACTCGACTTTGAACGGCCATTAGAGTAAATCCCGATATCGCTTCCGTAGAATGTGCAACTTCAGTCGACCAGACAGAACAGGTGAGTGACGCCTCAGTAAATGGGATTTGGATGCTCCAACATGCCACCCGGTTATAGTGCACCTGCAAGCTAATTTTTTGTCCTCTGGCCAACTATCTCAGACTCGCACTCGACTGAACTTGGGGCATTCGAACAACGTGCCAAATCGAATGGTACCTCCCAACTCTTGGTGCGCCCTAATCACTGTGTGAGACCCTCTTGGTCAGTACTCATCCGGGTACTGAGCGCTAGTCGCAGGATGCCAAGTACCACAATGCCCTACCGCAATTAGCTACTGGTGCTCTTGTTCACACGTCATACGACGACGGAGGCTGATAGGTTTCCTGTTTGTGGTACTACTACAGACTTGCTACAGTGACTGCATAGATACGTACGCTTGCTTGTACCCGTCAACATGGATGGTTCACCCCACCCCGTCTGTGTGTCGACTGACAATTCAGCATCATATTCTGTACCGTACGCGTTGACACGCGACCCAAAACTCATTTCCACCAGGTTCGCACCAGCCCACGGGACCTAGGTCACACTCTGCACACGCGAGGAGTTTCAGAGGTTTGTCTGGATTGCCAGGGTTTAAGAAATTGGGCTTTGGATCTGAGTGTGTGCGAACCTGTATGTATAGGCTTGGAAAAGCCGATATTCTCGAACAACATAGGTGATGGAGTTACAAGCCACCAATGTGTCTTGTCAGGTGGAGGAGGTAGAGCGGGGAGGTCTGGATGACTAATGCTAGGGGGCTCTATCTTTGCAAGGATTTTCACGTTATCCCACAGATACTTGGAAAGAACCCTCACCTGCACGCTTTCGCGTTCTTGGAGAACGGCTATGCCTCGTCGAAGGATAATGCTCCCACAACGCCCACTTACACATAACAAATCGTAGCGGTTTGACCTCTGGTCTCCTTTCTCGGTGACATCAAGAATACCACCTTCAAATGACGAAAGCAGCTGTCCCTGCTGCGGGGGCAAGGCCCCATGATCTCGCAGGGCTTCGAGGAGCCCCGATGGGATCGTTTGTGGGACATCTTCGGGGTCACGCTGCTTTTCAGATGACACGATCCATTCAAGCTCAAGCCAGGGAACGCCAGCGAAGGATATGCTGCTCAAACCGCGCGACTTGAAACCAACACGCTCGTAGAAGGTGAGCTTGTCCTCGTGCGCAATGAGGAGAACGCGTTCGTAGGAGCCCGCGGTTGCCAGGCGACATTGGTACTCAGCGAGTAGGGCACTAGCAATACCTCGTCTGCGTGCATCGGGGGCCACACATATGCCATGGATCAGCACTGTGCGCGCCCCGGGTACGTGTGTAGACATGGACTCAGAAGTGAGGGTAGCCTCGGATGACAGCACGCCGTCTACGTAACCAAGGAGTGAACGTTTGCCGCTTGTCTGGGGTACAAATGCACCGAGGAAGAGGTCCGGAGCATTGGCCTGACGGAAGCTGCAAATGTGTGACGACTTACATCAATATATAGCGATAGTGCATGACATCGTAAACGTACCGCAGCTTCTCGATGGTGGCGGCTTCGTCGATCGAAAACCCTAGAAAACACGGTCATATAGGGGACGTTGGGATAGAAGTAGGCTAGCCTTGAACTTCAAACTTGTGGACAACTTCTATCTCCTCTGCTAAGACGAGGTCAAAAAAGAGATCTTCGGGTAATGAGGCAGAGGACATAGCAAAGTGGGCGTGGGGTCAATTGAAGGTGATGCCGCCGTAAACCATCTAATCTTATCCTGATTGACTGGAATAGGAAATTGGTCCCGTGACTTTAGGGAAGCGGAACCTGATCAGTGGTTGAAAAGTTGAAAACGGCACCATAACACCAACACCAACACCAACACCGCATCCGCGCAATGTTGTCATTCGTGCTTAGACGTGCAATTTTGCGCCCCGGTATTTTCTCATTCTCAACTGTGCACAAGTTGCCAACGTCCGCCATCTTGTCAAACCGGTATCCCGCTTTGGCCGTGCAGAGGAACCTTGCAACTACCGCGAATGATCAAAACTCAGGGGCTGCAGCGGATTCTGAACCTGAACCTGAACCCGAGTCAAAGCGCAAGTCAACGCGCAGAAAAGCGGGGTCTAGCACCAAGGTGGCAGGAAAGGTTAAAGGGAAGAAGGCCAAGCGGAGTGCGAAGGAGACCAAGACGAAGTCAAAACCGAAACCGAAGCCGAAGCCGAAGTCGAAGCCAAAGGGTATGCACCTTCCCTTTTTCACTTGCAACTCACATACTTGTGTTCGGTGTTCATGGCCTATCTTGACAGTCACCATTAAGCCTAAGGACCTGCCACCCAAGTCTCCGGGCAGTGTTTATACTCTGTGGTTCAGTGAATGGAATCGCTCCAAGCCTAAGGTCGAAGGCCCACAGGCCGCCCAGAATCGTATCAAAGAAGCTGCCCAGATCTGGCACACGATTTCTGAGTATGATAAACAGGTCTGTATCCTATTTCGTTCAAGTATTTACGCGTTCTAAATGTCCGCACAGCGATATCGCGAAAAGATGGATGACCTGCGGGCAGAGTATCACAGACGCATCGAGGAATGGCGCAAGCAAGTTGACCCTGGCGTCCTACGCGAGCTGAATCGTCGTCGGGCAGCCAGTGGCCGGCGTCGTATCCGCGGCCCTGGCCTCGGCCGACCCATTACTGGGTTCATTCGGTATGTGCATGAATACCACGCATATGATCGCAAAAGGTTTAAGGAATATTTAAGGTACTACTTACACGTGCGACAACATGAGTACCCACGCACAGAGGAAGACAACAAGACTTATTTTAGGGCTGTAGCTCAGCGGGCCTCGAGTCAATGGAAAGCAATGAGCGATGCCGAGAAGGCGGTACGTACCTTTCTGTAGGTTGATCGATGAGAAGCTGATTACTTTGGGTGGGTAGAAATATAATGATGTAGCGAAAGCTGAGTTAGTTGCTTGGAGCGAAAAGCGTAAGGCGGAGAGCCTCGCCGAGCAGTAGTGGCTAAATGGTTTGTTCTGGACCCATGAAAGGCCAAATCCAAGACAGCCCTCTTTTGTATAATAACTGATCTCGTTGCACTGCCCGATTCTTGACCGCCTCAATGCTGAGATACATTACTGCTTCTACCTGGTAGTCTAGTCAACCTTCTTTTGATGGACGGACTTGCTCTGCCATAGTCAAGTTCAATAAACATTGTCTTATATTTCTTGGATCTGCTAGCAAAGTTGAATAAAAACAACCTCCCTGGCGGGGAGTCGAACCCCGCTCTCGCGCGGCCAAACCGAATGACAGGCGCGTGTACTAATCCGATATACTACCAGGGACATATGAGAGTGTCTCACTTGAACAACTATATACACTTGTGGCCCACTTTACAATTCTGGGTGATTAGCCAATCAGATTTCGGGATTTTTTCACAACTGAATTGGATTACATTGTGAAATGCCCGCAATAATAATTTGACCTCCAGCTGTTTGCTTCAACATCGACTTTCTTTTGCTTTTGAACTTTTGAACTGCCTGGTCACTTTCAACATGTCATCTGGCGACTTGTTCTCCTTCCTTAACAATGACGATGACTCTGAGAACAGCGACTCAGATACCACTTCCAATGCTATGCAGGTCGACAGTGTCCCTCGTACAGAGCTGGCACGCGCGTCCACACCGTCTAACAAGAACAAGCGTTCCGCTACATCTTCTGAGCTGCAAACGATAAAATCTACACCACCATCACCACCATCAGAACACGAGCCACCCTGTAAAAAGAAACGCTTGGATGCTCCATCCACCTCTGCACCGGCAGTCGTGGTAGATGAGTTTGAGACCGAGGCAAAGCGGGAAGTTGCAGCGAGCGCAGGGCTCACTGGTGTGACAGAAACGGCAGGCTCCCGATTAGAGTTGCGACACCAGGCAAGGCCGCAAGGAACGTTCCTTGAATTGTTAGCTGATTGCCAGCTCTAGGTTCGACATCAAGTTGCCGTACCACCAGGCTATCCTTATATCCCCATCGCCTCCCATGTCCCCCCAGCAAAGCCTGCACGCGAGTACAAGTTCACTCTCGATCCTTTTCAACAAGTTTCCATTCATGCTATCCAGCGGAATGAGAGTGTCCTCGTGTCTGCACATACCAGCGCAGGAAAGACCGTTGTCGCCGAGTACGCAATTGCACAGGCATTGCAAAATAAGCAGCGGGTCATCTACACAAGTCCAATCAAGGTTGGTCCTGATAGAAAAAAACTTGCGCCTTCATTCCAGTAGCCTGACACTTCTTAGGCTCTCAGTAACCAAAAATATCGTGAGATGGAAGCCGAATTTGGGGATGTTGGGCTGATGACAGGAGATGTCACCCGTAATCCATCGGCGTCGTGTCTGGTGATGACTACAGAGGTACATCTAGGCTTTGTTGCGCTCTCGAACTTTTCTCAGATCTTCGTCTGCAGATCCTCCGATCCATGCTCTATCGTGGCTCCGAGATAATGCGAGAGGTCGCCTGGGTTATCTTCGATGAGATCCACTATATGCGTGACAAAGAGCGTGGTGTCGTTTGGGAAGAAGCTATCATCCTTCTTCCGCATACAGTGCGCTATGTCTTTCTCTCTGCCACCATACCCAACGCGATGCAATTCTGTGAATGGATATGTCGCTCTCACGAGCAACCATGTCATGTCGTCTATACCGACTTCCGACCAACGCCATTACAACATTATCTCTTCCCTGCTGGTGGTGAAGGCATATATCTAGTGCTCAATGAGAAGGGCGAATTCCGCGAGGACAATTTCTCCAAGGCCATGGGGATGCTGCAGGAGCGCACTGGTGAGGACCCCGCTGATCCAAGGAGTGGTAAAGGCCGCAAAGGAAAAACAAGGAAGGGTGGAGAAAAGAAGGGTGAGCTACTTCGCGATAATGCCATGATGAAACTGACTTGTGTAAGGACCATCTGATATCTCTAAGATCATCCGAATGATCATGCTCAAGAACTACAACCCGGTGATCGTCTTCGCATTCAGCAAGCGTGAATGTGAAGGTCTTGCACTCACACTCTCGAAGTTCGAGTTCAATAGCGCAGACGAACAGGCCACCGTTGAGAAAGTCTTCGCGAATGCCATCGCAGGACTCGCACCGGCCGACCGCACGCTTCCCCAGATCGAAAATATACTTCCACTGCTCCGCCGAGGTATTGGCATCCACCACGGGGGCCTGCTCCCAATCCTGAAGGAAGTCATCGAGATATTGTTTCAAGAAGGTGTAATCAAAGTCCTCTTCGCAACTGAGACGTTCTCCATCGGCCTTAATATGCCGGCTAAGACCGTCGTTTTCACCGCCGCCCGCAAGTTTGATGGGCATGAGTTCCGCGACTTGTCTTCGGGTGAATACATCCAGATGTCTGGTCGCGCTGGTCGACGTGGGCTAGATGACCGAGGCGTGGTGATTATGATGTGTGACGAGAAGCTCGAGCCTGCTGCTGCAATGACAATGATCAAGGGCGAGGCTGACCGTTTGGACTCAGCATTCCATTTGGGCTACAACATGATTCTCAACTTGATGAAGATTGAAGTTATCAGCCCAGAGTACATGCTCGAACGCTGTTTCCTGCAGTTCCAGAGCAGCGCCGGTGTGCCAGTTCTCGAGGAGGGTGAGAAAGTCACCTTTTCCGATATGAGACTCGCCTTATATCTTTCCCAGAGCTCAAGCGTGAGGAAGAAGCAAAAGGCTCAATAGTAGTTCCGGACGAAGAACTGGTTACTCAGTATTATGAATACCGGCAACAGCTAGATCAAATGTCTGCCGATTTTCGCGAGGTTGTTCACCATCCAAGCTACAGTTTGCCATTTTTGCAACCTGGTCGGCTTGTTAAGGTCAAACATAAGGACCTTGATTTTGGCTGGGGCACTGTCATTAACTATCAGAAACGAGTCCCACCGAAGGTGCGCTGATTACTCATCCCTTCCACGCGCAGGACAAAGTTTAATATGGCATTCTTGCAGAATCAACCTGTACCCAAGGACGACATCCCACCTCACGAACAATATGTAGTGGATATCCTTCTAAACTGTGCCCAGGATTCGACTGTACCCAAAGATCGCTCCACATTTACCGCCACCCCAGGTGGTGTGCTACCTTGTCCATCGGGGCAGAAGGGGGAACCTCTTGTTGTGCCTGTGTTGTTATCGACTCTCAACGGGATAAGCCACCTACGCATGCACTTGCCTAAGGACTTGCGCCCGATTGGCCCGCGCGAGACGGTCTGGAAGAGCATCCTCGAGATTCAACGCCGGTCACCCGATGGTATCCCACTCCTTGATCCAATTGAGAACATGGACATCAAGGACGAAAAGTTCAAGGTGCTGGTTAAGGTGAAATCACGTCTATATTCGATTTTCCTATTGTAATAACATCCACGCAACTAGAAAATCCAAACTATGGAACAGAAGATGTTTGCGAGTCCGCTCCACAAGGATCCGCGCTTAACAGAACTCTACAACCTATACTCACGGAAGCGCGCTGCGCAAGATCGTGTGCGTGCGTTGAAAAAGCGCATCCAGGCGACGCACGATGTTCTACAGATGGAGGAACTCAAGTCGCGTAAACGCGTACTTCGTAGACTGGGTTTCACAACTGCGGATGATATCGTAGACGTGAAAGGCCGTGTCGCATGTGAGATCAGCACAGGCGACGAGCTGCTACTTACCGAGCTCATTTTCAATGGCGTATTTAATCCGCTGGCTCCGGAGCACTGTGCGGGGCTACTCAGCTGCTTTGTCTTCACAGAAAAGGTCAGTGGACCTGGATAATGGAGCCGAGGCCAAATATTGACTGTTGTTCAGAGTGAACACCAAACCAAACTGAAGGAGGAACTTGCAGCACCTCTACGGGTCATGCAAGAGATCGTGCGACGCATCGCAAGAGTCTGCAACGAGTCCAAGTTACCAATCGTAGAGGAAGAATACGTTCAGTCGTTCAAAGTCGAGCTTATGGACGCGGTGGTGCAATGGTGCCGGGGAGCATCGTTCTCTGACATCTGCAAGGCAAGTGCTCTTCGCGCAAGTGCATATCTCCACCGTGCTTGACCTCTTGGCGCATCCCCGTAGCTCACAGACCAGTTCGAGGGAAGCCTTATTCGCGTCTTCCGGCGATTGCAAGAGCTCATTCGACAGATGGCTCAGGCTGCAAAGGTCATCGGCAACGTTGAGCTACAGCAAAAATTCGAAAAAGCATCCGAGATGCTCGAGCGGCCAAACTCAGTCATCTTTGCCTCGTCATTGTACCTCTAAAGCATTATATGGTCGTGACGCCCTTTTCATTTCCCTGTTGGGTTTGGATACCGCGTACATGACGGCAGACACGCAGAAAAAGACAGGCAAGAAATGAGATAGGGTAAGCGAAAAACAAGAGAGTTCACGAGCAAGGAGATTCTGTACGCACGCTGAAGTCCCGCCTTTCCTTTACCTGGTGTGAACTCTTCAGCACGGCCCGTTATCACCCCAAGCCCTGGCCACACACACAATTTTTGCCTATTCATGAACCTTACACGAGGATGCAACAGACTCATCCGGAACATCTCCCTGTGTTCTTCGCTGTTCATGGATGGGCGTTTGCAAGTGATCGCAGCTCGCGAGTGTTTTACCATGACAGGGGGAAATGATTACGATAAGTGATAGGTGACATTTTGGTCGCTCTTGTAGACAAGCTAGTTCCGGAGGGCAATGTGTGACACGAGAAAGATTCTTTGAAGGTGAGGCCTACTTGGGAATTTCAGACTGCTATGGCAACCCCCCCCCCCCCGGCTCGGGATAGAGCATGCTGGCATCAGTCGAGGGAAAGTAGGGGGAGCTGTTGAGCTAGGCGGTCCCGTTGTGTTCAAAGGTGTACCCTGACCCATGTTGTTTCGCATGCTGTCCCATTTACTCTTGGGGCAACTGCACAGACTTCAGGCATGTGGTATCAAGTCAAGGAGATGGCGTCAGGGCGCTTACCTGTGTATGATTCTGAAGCCCAAGAGAAGATCAGATTCATGGTGAGAGATACAATAACGATGGACATACGAGAGGCTGGGCAAGGCTCGCGTACACGCCGACCGTGGTACCAACGAGTGCCACGGTGATGTAGATCCTATCTTACCTGACAACTCAGTACCAGATACCCAGCGGTCTCTCTCGTCTCTGAATTGAGCATGGATCTATGGACATGGACCCGGCGAGGCCATTTGATTGGACGTACTGTGCCTTTAGAGCAGCACTTGCTCTCTGGTTGTACGAATAACTGGTCACGTCTGTGGTGTTCTCAAATACCTGCGCACCGAATAGATGCTGCTTCCAAAGTTCCTGGTCCGATCTGCGGAGCCAGACTGTCATCCAACAACCTGCGCAAGCATCTTGGAACGCGGGTGTAGTTCATCATATGGCTTCCAGAGGCCTTCAAACTGTGGGGGATGTGGTATCCTCGCGGACATGAAGTCTCAATGTGCGAGATGCTCACGACATAGATAAAGCGATGTAATACATGGACAGTACATGGACTACGTGAAGCAGTGAGTTGCAGATGGGTGTAATTTTTCGCTGTCAAGGCGAAACACCCAAAATGTAGAGATCCCTATCAGTAGTCGAATCGAAGAGATCTCCACTTCGCTTTCAAGTCGAAGAACTTGGAAACCACACCCGCCAGAGAGCTAGAGATAAATTCATGATGGCTAGGAACTATGTAATTAAGAGGAAAGAGCTGTGCAGAGTCACTGGCACTGGAACTTTGGGCTCAGGCTCTTGGTGAGGCTTAGGAATGGGCTCTGTCCATAACAGTATCATCATAATACCACAGATAGTTTGATCTAATCTAATCCCTGGTAGTATATCGGATTAGTACACGCGCCTGTCATTTTCAGCTGACCGCGCGAGAGCGGGGTTCGACTCCCCGCCAGGGAGATTAATTTTAGTTTTCTTGAGACGACTTAGCTAAAATTTCGATCGAAATTTGTGGCAAACTCGGCAGCTGGTCCACGGTGTTTGCATTGAGCTCGAGATTGGTCGTTTGTCCATGCTGTCTTCTGGTCAAAAGGACTCTCCTAACCATTATACTCCATCTTGTTCTATCCTTCACCATATTTGTCTACTTGCGTCCTCGCTTGGCACCTCCCAGCTCCCGCCTTGCATCGCTTGTGTCGTGTCCCCACCGACCCCACTTCAATTGTCCCGCGTGTGGTCTTGTGGCCTCGATATCTTACAGCCTGTACATCCTACTTCACTTTTTGTTCCTTCCTCTCATTGCTTTCCCCTCTGACTGCCTTCTCCCTTACGATACAACCTCAGACGGCCAATGTAGGTGCAGATTCGAGTGTATCTACCCTACTCCCCATCTGCGAACGTTAAGTCCCGTTGTAAGGTGCTCCTCGGATCTGCGCTTGGATCTGAGGGGATCGTGCGCCGGAGCGCTCACCAGCTACCTATCCTCTATATAGCCCTCTTCATTCTATGGTACGGCGACCTTTAGCGTACCTTAATTACCACTCTTTTGTATGTAAGAACATCTCCTCCTTGAATGTTAGAGGAGGACCACAGTTGCGAAGGAAAGATTCACGCGGAATCCCACTGTGTCTCCCCATCCCTTTTCCTTTCTCTCTTGCGCGCGTTCCCGTCCGTATCGTCCTTATCGTCAGTCTAGACACTTGCGACCGTGGACCAGCTGTCCACAGGGTGTCTCTTGCTTCAGTTCCCGTTCACGCTCACGCTCACCACGCCCACATTCTCCCTAGTCCCCATTTTCTCTGTCACACATTTCTCAGGTCCTACTACTCTCTAGTGATGCCATGGTCTGGTCCCGAACCTTTCAGAACCGAACCTAAGGTCCGGTCCAGGTTCATGATAATACTAGAACTGGACCGTCGGTCCGGTTCTAGGTTCATGTGAGTGGCTTTTATTGGTGAACACGTTCGAACACGTTCGAACCCTCGAACTGTACTGAAACTGATGTATCTTCAAGCAAGTCTCTTGTCCAACTTTTGTAATTTAAAATATATACTACCCTCATCACCTTGCCCTGTGGCCTCGCTCTCACTCATGTCAACCCCTCTCATCTCTATCATACTCATGAGCTGAGCCAAACTGGGTTGAAGCCAAGCAGAGCCGCTAAACGGCTCAGCGTGTCAAGGGCGGCTGCTAGCGCTGGTGCAGGTGCAGGTGCAGGTGCAGGTGCTGATGCTGGTGGTGGCAGCGGCTGCAGTGCTGGGGGTAGAGGTGGGGGCGAGTGGTGTAGCTGGTGCTGTGGCTACAATGGTGGGATTGCCGCTGATCAAAAGGGTGTGGTAGATGTTTTCTAAGGAAAAGTGTGAGTGCAAGAATGTGGGGTGAGATACGTACCATAGACAGCGCTTCTATGACATGGGCACCTGAGCGAGTGTGTGTGGCACAAGGAAGAGACCAGGCGTGCTTGTGGACAGCCATTCCACAGAGAAACGCACCAGGTTCATACATGCGTTCCTACAGTCAAGGGGAGTTAGGCCAGTTGATGGTGTACGTGACGTCAACACCCAGAAAGATTGTAAGAAAATTGTAAGTGAAATGGAGAGTGGTAGACTGAAAGAATGTACACACCCTCACCTACATGCTCCAGTTTTGGGGTGAGTGAGTCAGCGTGCCCAACTTGAGGGCCTGTGTGAGGGTGGGGGTAAGGGCGGGCTGTTGCCACTGCTGCCATGGTGCTGGTGCCGGGTTGGTGCTGGTGGGGTGGGAATGGGGGCGACGGTGCTGCTGGTGTCGATGCTACTGGCCCAGATCAAGCAAAGATGCAAACGACTGCTACCTCCCGAGCCTTGCTTGCGCAAATCATGCACGACGGCGATTCCTGACATCATTCTATCTGATGGAGGTCGTCTCCTTGACTGCCTACCTGCCGGCAATGACATGTAATGACACCCGAGATGGCCGTCCCTCCTCCAGAGACCCATTGACGCCCTGTGATTGTGCTTGTGAGAGCAGCCGCGTTCTCTCCCAAATTTGTTCTCACTCTGCTCTGGCAATCCCTACTAGTCATGATGAGGGGCAACCCATCACCGCGTCACCATTCACGAGTTTTTATGGGACATGGCGAGCAAGGCTTGCTGCAAATATGGTCGCAGGAGTTGTCTTGCCACTGTCAAACTCGATGTCAACCACTGCAGTGAAAACTGGCAGCGAGTGAGGTTTCATGGAACTTGGCATGGATGCGCACATGCACCCTCGTGTACATGATCCAGTTTTGGGCTGAGGTATGCATCGATGAGCCTTGGTCGAGGGCCTGCAGCACAGGCGTGGGGTGAGGGCATGTGGGTGACGGCTGCGCCTGCCATGGGTGCTGGTGTTGGGTGAGGGTGGGGGGTGAGGGTGGGGCGGTGCTGCTGCTGCCACTGCTGGTGGTGGCAGCGAGTGAGGTTCAATAAATGCTGGCATAAATGCGTGCACGCACCCTTGAACGATCTGGTTCTGGGCCGAGGTGTGCATTGGCCAGCAAGCCTCGGTCGACGGCCTGCAGCACAGGCATGGGGTGAGGGCATGCAGGTGGCGGCTGCAGCTGCCATGGGTGCTGGTGTTGGGTGAGGGTGGGGGTGGTGCTGCTGCTGTCACGCTAGACTGGGCGTGGTGGGTCTGTCTGCTGATGATCTGAGCGTGTCGCTCTCTGAGGTGAGGTTCTAGATAGTCTGGTGGTCTGCGTCGGTCCACTGAGTTCAGGTAATCGTCAAGCTCTATAGCCACGATTGAAGTTGGTTGGTTGCGCACTAAGGACTCGGCCGTTACTCTGACGGTTGCCTCCACTTAGTGGTAAATGCTGCTGGGTGAAGCGTGGGTGATCTCCTGATGATCAATTAATACCACGTGTTGCTATCTGTCGCAACTTCTCTATAACGTCTAAGGTCCTTTATAGACGAGGTCAATTGGAGGCTTCAAGTCCAATAGGGTCTCCTCTGGGGATAAGGGCGCAGAATCGACGCAGGCGATTCTGAGCGGAGTTGGTGTAATAAGTTCCTGATAAGGAACTTGGTCTTTCTGGATATAGCAGTGAAGAGTCGCGCCGGCTCTAAGTCGCTTTAGAAGACTCTTCTGGTACTTTAGAAGAGCTCAAGTGGAAGGGGATTGTT
>QLOT01006206.1:0-10581 GCA_003313875.1 Russula aff. compacta | reverse complement strand
AAAAGGCTGCAATGAAATATTATAATGTCATGCCAGTGCAGGACTCTAGCACAAAGCATTATAAGGAGTTGTAGAGCAGCAGAATGTAAATCAGGCATTATAATGCGGGCCATGAGGAGGCCACAATGACATGTTATAACATCATATAAGTACAGCATGCAGTGGACTGGGAGGATAATAATGTCGTGTTAGTACAGATACTGGCACACAGCATTATAACATTGTAGTGTAGACCAGCAGAGGAGGGCAAGGCCGCGATGCAAAGTTATAACGTCACATTAGAACAGCGTACAGTGGACCAGGAGGTGTGAAATATGTTATAACATGGAGGAGAGAGACCGCAATCATGCATCATAATGTGGGTGGCAAGGACGAGGCCGTGATGAGATGTTATAACATTGTGTTAGTACAGTGGGGAGTGGACCAGGAGGTGTAAACACACATTATAATGTGGGAGAGAGGCCACGACCAGGGGATGGGCACCAGCACACAGCGTTATAACATGGAATTGTAGACCGGCAGATAGGGACAGGACTGTGATGAGAAGTTATAACGTCCTGTTAGTATAGCGTGCAGTGGACCAGGAGGATGTGAAATATACGTTATAACATGGGCAAGGGGCCTCAACCAGGGATGCATACTGTCACGGCTCCAGAGGGCTGTGCACTTCAGCAGTCGACTCTAAGTCTCAGGAAAGCTCCCGGGGGCTCGGGCCGGGTATTATGCCGGTCCTAGAGTCTGTGATAGAGAAGAGCAGGAATTTGCGATAGGATTAGGTGGTTCACGTGATACAAGTTCTGGATTGCTAGACCAAGTCAAGCTTGGCTTCCTCTGCTGCGCGTTTGAGCGCTTATATACAAACGAACCGGTCTGCTGACTAATTAAGTGCCTGAGTCCTTGGTAAGCCTACGTCATAGCTGAGTAAGTACTCTTTGAGGATCAGTAAGTAAGGTACCATAGTTAGTCAGCACAAGAAAAAGTATCAGTCATCTCTCATACACATGTCATCCACTATGAGTCACCACAGCTGAGGTAATCGTACAGGGTTTTCGAACAAGTCTGAGGTCGTAACATGACCCCCTCCTCAAGGGCAGTTCCACATGCCCAGTGATGCATGCCCCAGCCACGCATGCATCTGTCCCGGCCACACTTTCTGGGTCCGCCGATGTCGCCTCCTACTCTTGTACATAGGTGATGTCACACACCACCTGAATGTCTTCATCCCATTCATCTCGTTCTCTGTAGCGCTCTTCAATTTCATCGTGGGAGAGGTCAATGATGTTCCCTTGATGTACCGGTCCTTTCCCAGCAAAGGGACAGGTAGCCGGGAGGTCGTTCCTGTAGTGTCGATGAGTTGGAGGCACCTGGCAGTGTCATACCCTGGCTTGCAGCCTCCTTCTAGTGCAGAGATAGTGAGGCGTCTCGCAGTATCAGGCAGAGTGGTTGAACAGGCAGTAGCGGCAATGACGTGGACGCGGTCATGGGCCTTGGGCTGCTTCCACAGTAGGTGTAGTGTGTTGATTGGCCCTGAGAAAGGCCCATCGTCGCTGATGGTCATCGTCGTGTTCATCGATCCTGTCCAGGATTGCGCTGGTGGCCCCGACCTGCAGCAACCTGTCTCCTACTTCTCGTAAGTCGCTTTTGTGTTTGGTCTTTGCTCTTTTGAGAAAGGAGCGCTCCTTGAAGGCGAACTCTTCAAGCCTTTTGACTTGTGCCTCTCTCTCCTGTAATTGAATTCGTTGCAGCTCAAGTTGTCGGTAGCAGTGGACATCGGCATGGATCCCCGCATCGTTGATGCTCCACAGGGCTAAATTGAAGTCAGCATATAATATTGTGTGTGTGCCGACCCCTGGAGCATCTAAGAACTCTTTATCGGTGCTCTCGTCCCAGGACTGGGCCTGTACAGTGCGGGCGTAATGTGGTTGATCTGCTCCATTAGTCATATACAAGGTGGGGTCCCCATTGCTGCGATCAATCCCATAGTAGGAGAAACGGGCAGTAGTTCTCCGTCCTTCTTCGTCATATGAAGTTCCTCTCTCATTGTCCTGGACTAATTGTTCGCGACAGTTCCATGGCCAACCGGGATGTGCCGGTCCTTCGTAGGTGGGTGGCGCATTGTCATATGTAGTTGTGAAAGGAGGTGCCACCGCAGGAGCAGCTGGAGTGACGATCTCGTCAGTGTTTGGTGGGAGTTCCAAGCTTCCCACCATCTCTCCCATCTCGGCGGGGCTGAGGCTTCGGACGTGATATGATGGTGATAGTGAGATCGACATAGTCAAGGGTGCTTCTTCGGGTTTGATGGCTAGGGCTTCTTCCATCTTCCCTGTGAGCGCTCCCTCAGGTGGAGTGATAGGAAGGGGGATTTCAGGGATTCCCAGTGGGCTCGTGTTCATCCTGTGATCGATCCTAGGTCGCCCCATGAGTGCGTTGATAAGGAGGAGCGGAGCAGCTAGTCCTGTGGTCGTAGCCCATTCTACAAGGTTTTGAACTCCTTCGGGTGGTGGTGCGCTGTCCCAATGGGTGCCGGCTGATGCATCCATGTGTATGACGTTGATTTGTGTTGGAAGGTCTTCCTCGGCCATACTGATTGTGTTGTCCTTCCCTACTCGTCGTCGTGATTCCTCATATGCTCTTATAGCTTTGGGTGCGCTAACGTTACTTGCGGGTTCCCAGGAGTCGTGGGCTGATGAGTAACCCTGCCATCTCACCCTGTATTGTAAGGTTTTGTGGCGGCCATGGCGTCGCGCCCCTGTGATGGCTTGAACTTCCCATTCAGGTTCGCCGTTTATAATTTCAGGGGGTGGTTCCAGGAAGTTTTTCCCATGCATTTGCGTCTCTTTGTAAGGCGTGAGTAATGAGGCATGGAATACGTCATGTACATGCCAATGTGAAGGGAGTGCAAGGCAATACGCTACTGGCGACACGACTTCTGTTATCTCGAAAGGTGTCATGACCTCGAGACTTCGTTGTTCAACCCTGTAGGATTATGTCAACAGCAGTGACTCATAGGGGATGACTCATGTATGATAGAATGACTGATGCTTTTCTTCCGTGCTTACTGATCTTAGTACCTTGCTTACTGATCCCACAAGTACTTACTCAGCTATGATGTAGGATTACTAAGTGCCCAGGTACCTACTTAGTCAGCAGTTCGGTTCGCTTGTATATAAGCGCCCAAGTGCGCAGCAGTACAGACCAAGCTCGACTTGGTCCTGCAATCCAGAAGTCTCACTTGTTTTACATAAGCCCCACCTTCCATTCCGAGTTTCTATTCCTCTCCACTCAACCACAGACACTAGGACCGGTGTAACACCCGGCCCGACGACGCCCGGGAAGTTTCCCAAGATCCCCGAAGACGCTTGTGCAACACGGTCCTCTGGAACCGTGACAAAAGGTCCATGTTGTTTGTCATCCAGTTTCCCTGCCAAATGAGTTTTGGTGATGTGGGTTCCTTCAAGCCATACTTTCGTGCCTAATTCGTATGGTGTGAAGCGCGTTTTTCGTCATTCACTCCAGGCTTTCTGCATTCGTGTCATTGCCTTTTGTGCTTGCCAGCGAATGTGTTGAATGGTGTCACAGGGCGGCCCCACGGATGGGAGAGAACCGCTGCTGACAGGCTGAGGGAATGTGTTTGACCCCAGGACTGGTAGAGCAGTCTAGGCCTGGGGTTGGTAACATACTGTTCGGACTTCGGTGTGGGTGTCCTAGGATCTGTCAGCCGTGTTTGTAAGAAGGTGAAGCGCCTCAGTAAGCCTCAGGGGCACACAGTAAGCAGTATTACGATAGCTAGGACGGTCTCAGCCCGTCCTGTAGTGTACTTGTACCAGCAAAGTTAGGAGACGAGACTCTAAGTCGAGTCTCCTGTCAATAGGAGTAGTGACTCGTGTTTTATCGCTTCTAGGTCCAACCGTGGCTTGTTGGCCGTATCTCAGTATCCTGTGTCTATTCCTGTGTTTACCGCGCGTTGCAAACGATCCTGGAGTCAAGGAAGATTCCAGTACTCTGAACGAGACGCTCTTTAGTGGAACCAGCTATCACACACCTCAAGTGATCGAGGCTGAAGCTGAGTCGAACTTCAACGAAGCTGACCCCTTGGACTGACTTAGTCTGGTGTCACTGCTCTCGCCGGTGACAAATGGTCTTCCCTCGCTCCTCTAATGCCGGTATGGTATGAGTGCGGAGGGCCTGGTGTGCTTTCGGTGTGAACCCCATGATGACTTCAAAAGGAGACTTCTTCGTAGTTTCGTTGGGCCACGCATTGTGTACGTACTGGGCAATGGGTAGCCACTGGTTCCAATCATTGTGTGCTGCGTTAGTGTACAGTCTTAGGTATTGTTCTAGCCACTGATTTGTGCGTTCCGATTGTCCGTCAGTCTGTGGATGATATGCGCTGCTGATGTTTTGTTCGATGCCTAGTATTCGACACAATTCCTTTGTAAAGCCTGCAGTAAATCACACATCTCGGTCTGAGATTATCTTTTTTGGAATTCCGAAGTGGGGGAATACTCGTTCCGCATAGAGTCGTGCGGTTCCAAGTGCGTCAATAGTCTCCGAGCAGGGTAGGAACAATGAGGCCTTTGAGCAGCCTTGGTCAGTGATCATCAAGATCAAGTCGCATCCAGCACTGTCGGGTAGTTTCACGATGAAATCCAGACTGATAGTTTCAAACAGTAGTGTATTGATTGTTGTGGTTATAGGGAATAGTGGTGGTTTAGGTTGTGTCGTGTGCAGTTTGGTAGCCTGGCAACGCGCGCACCCACTGACGTAAGCTGTAACATCATCCTTCATGCGTGGCCACCAGTAGTCTTTTGCAATGGCCCACAACGTGCGTTTTTGTCCAGGGTGGCCTGCCGTGAAGAAATCATGATAGAGGGAAATTATCCCCCGTTTTAGGTCGTCGTTTCCCACAACAACGAGACGTCCGTCATGGTGCCAGCCATCATTGGTGAGTTGGATGTCGTATTGGCTTTTGATTCTCGTCACTTCCTGCTGATTGTTAGTTTGGGCAGCCCAGATTCCAGGGTCGAGTTCCTGGGCTGAGATGGAGTTTATGAACATTGTTGTGGGCAATCCTACTTCCGTTGGTGGTGTGGTTGCGATGTAGTCAGGTCGTCGAGAAAGGGCGTCAGCTCTGTTGTGGACACCTGGTTTGTGTTTTATCTTGAGGTTGTACTGCATGATGTGATTGATTGAGTGGCGAGCGTGGTTGCTTAACTTATGCGGGTGTCAATAATAGGTTAGATTGGCGTGGTCCGTGTGGACCACAACATCGTTTCCGAGGAGTAGGTGGCGCCAATTTGCGAGTCCTCTGTCGACAGCAAGTAGCTCCTTGTCATATATGTCGTACCTTTGTTCAGCATCACTAAAGGTTTTAGAGTGATAACCTATTGGTTGTGGCTTCCCTCATACGTCGCGTTGATACAATATTGCTCCAGTTGCATAATTCGACGTGTCCACCTCGAGTTCGAAAGGGAGGTTTGGATCGGGATGTCTTAGCACAGGTTCCATCGTGATCCGTTGGATGAGGGTAGTAGGTGCCTCTGTGCATTCCGATGTCCATTGAAACGGTTCTGTTTTGTGTAGTAGGCGTGTCAATGGCCTTGCCAGAGTCACGAATCCCGGTATAAATGCACGTTGATATCCTAGTACTCCTAGAGTTTTCCGTACTTCTTTGACGGAAGTTAGCGTGGTTGGCCATTCCTGTATCCCTGCTACTTTTGAGGGATCTGGTTTGATGGTTCCTTCGTCCAAGAGCATCCCTAGGTATTCAGTTTTCTGGACCTCAAATTCGCATTTCTCCAGTTTCAAAAATAAAGAGGCTTTTCGGAGAGCGTCCAGCACCGCGCGCACCACTTCACGGTGGTGTGTTACATCGTTGATAGTAGCGATGAGGATGTCGTCCATGTAACATTGTATGTCTTCTCCATATTTAGCTTTTAGTGGTCGCAGGACGCGGTTAATCATCCTTTGAAAACTAGCTGGGGCGTTACAAAGGCCGAAATTCATGACCTGAGGCTCATATTGTCCTAAAGATGTCTTGAAGGCGGCTTTCCATCGGTCGTCTTTTCATATCTGGATGTTGTGATACCCACTTCGAATGTCCATCTTTGTGAATAGGACACGCCCATGCAACTTTTCGATTAATGACCCAATCAGGGGTAGTGGGGATGAATCGCGAATCGTCCACTCATTGAGTCCCCTGTAGTCTTGGATGATCCATAATTCTCCACTCTTTTTCTTCCTGAAGAACACTGGTGAAGCGTACAGTGATTTGGACTCCTGAATGTATCCTTTATGGAGGTTTTCATTAACCCATTGTCATAGATATTCCGTCTCATGTCGTGAAATAGGATATATTTTGCACAGAAGTGTGTCTGGTGCTCCTGGTTTGAGGGTAATCACATGGTTGTCCTCCCTTACGGGTGGGAACCTTCAGGCGGCTTCTTCCGAGAATACGTCAGCATAATCCTGGTATGCCACAGGTATGGTGGCTTCGGTGATTGTTGTCTTGCCTTTGTTCTTTTTTTCCGCCCATTCCTGCGCTAGATCGGTTCTCGCTATGTGGACTTCTTCTCCTAGGGTTCCTAATTCTTCCCCCTTCATGATAGTGCGATATATTGCCATCCATTCGGGTATCGGTTCGTTTGTGGTTCATACGATGATTGGGCCAGTGATCCCCTTTTTCCAATCAATGTTTGGTGTAAAGCTCCAGAACCACGGATACCCAAATATGATTCGGTCTCTCCCTAGATTGGTGATGTAGAATCGTTGCATGGCGTTCTTCCCTTGACAAATGACTTCCAGATCAACATAGCCCATTATTTGCCCCTCCTGGTTCTTCGTCCCGTCTACATTTGTGATTGTTCTGGGTATGCCTATCTTGTGTGTCCCAAGTCCTAATCTTTTGACAGTTGTTTTGTCAATGAAATTGTGTGTGGCCCCGCTATCCATGAGGGCGTGTTCTTTGGCCATTTTTCCGTACATGTGTAGAGTAAAAGGTGCATGGATTGCTTCATCTCTGTTTCTCGAGCTAATGTACATGTCTCTGTCTTCTGCTCTTCCTCCGGCCATTGAGTTCGAGCCAATTAAAAATCCAGTCCGTTGCCGATAATCCGGTCAAGAAGTTTGTCACGATTCTCTGTGCTGAGGCCTTTTAGTGCATCGTAGATATCGTCCAAGGTCATTGCGGCTGCATTAATGGCCATTGTTTCCGATGTTTCGGATTTGTCATCTCGGTCATCGATGACTTCGGTGACGTGAGCTGTGGTTCGTGGTCCTCCAGTATTTGTGATTTGTCCCTGCTGTCCTCTTTTTGGACACTTGCTTTGCATGTGTCCTTTCTGTTTGCAGCGGAAACACTTCCCTTTGGCACGTAGTTGGTCTCGTTCTTTGTTGGATAATGGTTTGAGATTGGTATAGTCAACATCCATCGCATTTGGATCACGGTTGTGCTGGTGGGTTTTGCTTCCTCCTGATAGGGCCTTACGCCACTGATTTTGTTTGTTAGTTCTCCCCGTGTTGTCGTAGAATCCGCTAGCTTTTATTAGTGCATATTTAGCTTGTTCTTTTCGAGCGGCTTCCTTCCATCCGGTGAGTGTCATTGGCATGTTATCTTGCCGGAGGATGGCAAGATGTAACTGTTTCTTCAGCCCTGCACGGAACGTTTCGATACCACCATCTCCTCCTGTGGTCCACCCTGCTTTGTGGACGAGGCTTTCATGCATGGCAATGTACGTGTCAAGGTCTTCTCCCATCATCTTCAAAGTTTTCAGCTTTGAGTAGGCATCTTGTTGACTAGTGGTGTCGGTGAAGGCTGTTTCGAAAGCGGCTTTAAATTTGTCCCAGAGGATTTCTTGGTCTGGTAGGACGTTATGGAGTGCGGGATTGACTTTGTTATCCAGGCTGTCCATCTGCGCCTTAGTCCAGTCGCGAACTTTTGGTCCCTTCATGAAGGATATCGCCATTAAAACGCGAGAGTAGGGTTCTTTCATGCTACTGGCATTTCTGTTGATCTTCCAGTATATAGTGAAATCGTCAAGGAATGTTGTGATTGGTCCCTTGTTCTGTCAAATTCTTTCGGGGGGTTTCCCTTCAACGACCCTCCTCCAGGATTTATTACAGTAGTGTTTTGTCCACTGGTAGCGACGTTTGCTTGAAGAGCTGGTGCGGGTGCATTACTAGTCCCCGCCGAATTCTGGGCTGACATGGTCATTTTTAAGATATGACTTGATGCCACTTGTCTTGCTTTTGGTGCTTTCGGTGGCGACGCAGGTCGTGCGGGGTCTGCGGCAGTTCTTTCAGGTGGGTATCGTAGCCCAAAGTGATTATCTCACAGTACTTTGAGTTCAGCTCTGGTTTGATAGAAGCCGTTTCTGTATTCGAGTCCATACCAGGCTTCGTCGTTCAGCCACTCGAGAGCAATATGTATTCCTTCTTCGGTGATATAGTACCCAGTGTGGACTTCGTCAGTAGGGTGTTTTGAAAAATAGATGTTCCCTTCAGTGAGTGTGTCTGGTAGATCGTCTTTGCGTCTTCTTTCGACACGCACCCACCCTGTCTCGGGGATGGTGACTCTTATTTCGGTGAGACTGTCCAGCTTGACAGTATCAACAGCAAAGCTCGACTTATGTCATGGCTCCAGAGGGCCATGCACTTCAGCAGTCGACTCTAAGTCTCGGGAAAGCTCCCAGGGGCTCGGGCTGGGTATTATGCCGGTCCTAGAGTCTGTGATAGAGAAGAGCGGGAATTTGCGATATGATTAGGTGGTTCACTGATACAAGTTCTGGATTGCTAGACCAAGTCGAGCTTGGCTTCCTCTGCTGCGCATTTGAGCACTTATATACAAACGAACCGGTCTGCTGACTAATTAAGTGCCTGAGTCCTTGGTAAGCCTACATCATAGCTGAGTAAGTACTCTTTGAGGATCAGTAAGTAAGGTACCGTAGTTAGTCAGCACAAGAAAAAGTATCAGTCATCTCTCGTACACATGTCATCCACTATGAGTCACCACGGCTGAGGTAATCGTACAGGGTTTTCGAACAAGTCTGAGGTCGTAACACATACGTTATAACGTGGGTGAGAGGCCACGACCAGGGGATGGATGCCAGTACACAGGATTATAACGTGGAGTTGTAGACCAGCAGACGAGGACGGGACTGCGATGAGAAGTTATAACATGGTGTCAGTATAGCATGCAGTACATGGGAGGATGTGAAACATACGTTATAACGTGGGCAAGAGGCCACGACCAGGGGATAAACACTGACACACAGCATTATAACGCAGAGTTGTAGACCGGCAGACAAGGACGGGGCTGCAATGGGAAGTTATAATGTGGTGTTAGTATAGCATGCAGTACACTGGGAGGATATGAAAGGTACGTTATAACATGGGCGAGAGGCCACGACCAGGGGATGAACGATGAATGATGAACGCCAACACACAGCATTATGCAGTGGACCAGAAGGGTGTGAAACATGCATTATAACGTGGGCGAGAGAGGCTGCAACCAGAGCACACAGCATTATAATGCGGGGTTGTAGACTGGCAGGAATGTAAACAATGCATTATAATGTGGGCGATGAGGACAAAACTGCTACGGGATGTTATAATGTCTGTTTATATAGTGCGAGTTATAAAGTTTGATGGATTGCCTGTCCTTGTGGCTATGGTGGCACGTTATCACGCGTGGTTCTGTGTTCAGTGGGCTACGTTACAAAGCATCTACATGGACACCTCACATCAGGTGTTACAAGGTCTTCAGGAAGGCTTACTAGTTTGCCTTAAAGAACTAGTCCTTGTGTCTATTGCCTTCTAGCCTGCAGCAAAGGCTAGCTTACTATCCTCAGTCAGAGGTGACCCTATCCAGAACTCAGTGTATGTGCATCGCATTATGTGACTTTCAACTTGGTGAAATCCAACTAAACAATTGACCCACTCACTTGAGTGTGACATTAGAACAAGCTTCAGAAATACCAAGTTGTATCGAAAGAACTACTACAACAGCATGTGCAACCGGCCTGGAGTGGTGCTGTGCACTGCGCTCCTGTAAGTTCTGGAACCGGCCATATGAGGAAGTCAATGAGTCATTGTGGAGCGGTGAGTCACTGCGGAGTTGTGCTATTATTGTATGATATAAGAGTCATTGTGGAGTGTCCTATTACTGTACCGGATCATGACTCACTGTGGAGTAGTTATTCTTAGGATACCTAGTCATAGTGGAGTAATGCGCTGGCATAGTTATTCTTAGTACCTGCCTTGTAGTATAAGTAGGACTCCTTGACGTCCCTAAGACGGCAAGTTGAGTCTCCTGTCTCAATTCATATCATTCCCCTTTCCCCTTTCCCCTTCCCTTCAGAGGAGTGGCTACTGCATTGTAGTGCAGCAAGCGGTAACTCCTACTCTATCAGTCACCTAAGTCGCTGTGAGACTTAGCTCAAACAAGTGAAGAACTACTAGGCAACTACATACTTGGTCTATTGTTGCGGCCAAATCCTTGGTGGTGACAGCATGTCTTGTTGAAGTGCAGTGGTTCGAGGTGGGACACAGAGATGACTCTGTAGGAGATGAGGCATCTTGCTC
>QLOT01006186.1:0-15460 GCA_003313875.1 Russula aff. compacta | reverse complement strand
CGCTCTCAAGTTCACAATATTGGCCCTGATATTGCAACATTGACGTGTGAGGACCATCTCAAATCTGGATATACCCCACCACGCGGAGTTTCGTGCCAGTGTGCCAACCCCTATTAATTGATATCGACTCTCGGTGGGGTGGAGATGAAAGTGACCGTGACACATTCTGTAAGGGGGGGGTTTTTGCGTGATTCAGTGTGTGAGAAAAACGCTTTCCAGCTTTGTGACCATTACGTTACCGTTACGTGACTCACCGCAGGAGCTGTGACGGGAAAGCGAATTTATCGGTCAGAAACCCCACTTCGGAAAGCGAATCGGGTCGACCGAAGCCCTTACTTCTTCGTCTTTGAGCCTATGCTCGTGTACACCATGAGTCCACCCCTCAAACGCCTCTTCAGCTCTCCGCAGCCTTTTACGATTGCGCTCCAGCACGCTCTTCCTTCTCCCTATCACCCAAGATAGCCTGAAGAAATGACCTTCATGGAATATGAATTGGCCATCCCCAGATCGATAAATGTGTCACAGGAGTTGGAAGATGGTATGAAACAGCTGTTTTGTCGCGGGCAAACCACATATTTTCAGTCAGAGGGTCCGGATACATGACTTACACGAGCCCTTTTGAAAGCGAACTGAACGAGCCGAAATGGCCATTGCCTCCGCTCCGAGAGGAACTATTCTTTGTGGCTTACATGCGATTACTGGATTCTTGATCACGGAGCGCTCCCTAAACGTGAACTCTCGAGGTTTTGAGGAGAACTCGATTCCATTGCATCTAATATCGATGGGACACATGAACATCGCTCATGTACCATGAATATGAGAACTCAGGACAAGTCAAGGGGGAATCCATTGCCATTGGGCGTCATGCTGGGAACACATGGAGGCCACCCATGTACTTCTCGAGGTCGGCGCGGATGTGAGAGCTCAGGACTACAAGACCATAACGAGTCCGTTGCATTTGGTATTGTTTTCGGTGGAGCTCGCTCGCATGTTTCACTTGGCTGGTGCGGATGCGACTGCCTGAGCAGGGATGGGCAGAGCCCGTTGCATTTGGTACCACTATAGCAAGTTGCTCGTGTGCTTCTCGAGGGTAGCGTAGATGCGAACGCCCGGGACAACGACGGGCGGAGTTCGTTACATTACGCATCATCAAAGGGTGACGTGAATATCGTCACGCACTTCTCAAAGGTAGCACGGATCCGAGGGCTCAAGACAACGACGGGCCGAGTCCCTTTATATTACGCACCCATCAGATGGATGTGTGAAGGTTCATTCATGTGCTTTTCGTACGTGGTGCGGATGGGGAACGCCCAGGACAACTGTGGGCAGAGTCCGTCCCGTTGCATGGGCGTCGGGCGGGGGACATGGGGAGGTCGTACGTGCGCTTCTTGATGAGGGCGCGGCACGGGGCAGATGCGAGAGCTTAGGTCCTCTCTTGGGCGGAGTCCAATACATCGGGCATCCATGTGGAGGTTACTCGCGCGCATCTCGAGGCTAGCGCGGATGCGAACGCCCCGGACAACAATGGGTTTGAGACCGTTGCATCATCTGGTGTCATACAATACATGTGGAGGTCGAGTCAGTCACTCGCCTGCTTCTCAACGTGGGCACGGATGTGAGGGCTCAGGTCAGGACCAGTTTGGGTATACAGTAGTGGCATCTCAGGGACACCCGGATGTTGCTCGCGTCTGAATGTCTTACTTCGGTATGAAGCCGATCATGCTATAGCTAAACATGATTTTATCCCAGCAACAGGCTTATTTGGGCGCGCGTGCGCGGGTCTGTGCCGCCCTGTTTGGCCCTGTTGTGGCCCAGTCCTCGAATCGCTTTCCGACTATCCCACCCTCCCCTTGGTGGACCCCCCCCCCCGCCAAAGGCAATGGGTGTTCTCAGAGATAGAGAAGTTGCGCCACCAAACAGCACCCGTTTCTAACATACAGCCTTAGTAGCCACAGTAGCAGTGAAGTACAAAACAAAATAGCAGAAAAGATATAACGCCAGTCAAAGTAGTAACTATCTTCTTGATATTCATCATGGGCACATTGGGCAGATAAGGACCATTTATGGAAAAAATGATCTCTTGTGTACGTCGCTTATGCTCGAAATCATAAGAGATGCGAAGTCGTGTGCCTGGTGAGGCCAACAACACTCTGGATTTAGTAACCCACCTGTTACTACATCGACCAAGGGATAGAATTTCAATGCCTTCTGCAGCCCAGTCAATGCACTCGCTTGTTGAAGCTCCTGGGCGAGCGATATAATAGCACCATAAACTACCCCGGTGCGGAACACTCTTGGCCTCGGCAGGATTGAAGATATGATAAAAGACTTTGATGTTATCAAACTCGATATCCTTGCATGGAACAAGTCTCCTGGGCCGTTGACCCTGCGGACGACAAAGGGCGATTAGCAGTGGATATGAGATATGAGATATGAAGAAGGGCTAAATGACTCACGGGTAAATGAGGGATATTCGGGTCCTCGTAATATCGCTTCAAACGATCCAAGTGGTGAATGACCTTCTCACGGCCCCCTGTGCGCTGGAGAACCGCATATAACCACGCTCGCTTATGCATTTCAGAAGGCGCAAAGTTTGGGGGGAATCTCCAGTGTAGGGCAGACATAAACAGGTCCCAAAGTATCGGATCATGCTGCTTTCAACAGTCATAAGGCACATTTCCGGCAATGCTACAGCATAACTTACCGGCTCAGAGAGCTCTCGCTCGTCTATGCCAAGCGTCTCCAATGAATGATTCATTTTAAATTTGCGGTACGACATCTTCGACATGGTAGAAAATCGGAAATTTTTTGAAGAGACAAAACCAGCGCAGATGAGGGGTACTTTTTACTTTTTAGTGCTCCTCTAAGGCCCTTTTTATAGTCCGTTTAGTAACATAGTAGTGAAATGCAGAGATCGAATTAAAAGGCGGGAGTAAAGATAGGGAAAAGGAGTAAAATGCAGAGTGAAACAGCCGAGTTCACACTCACCTCTTACCGCGAATAGACGGACGTACTGTATAGGATTCAGATTGCCCCAAACCTGACACACTTCTTCCGCTTATATTATAATTGCGCGAGCGTGAGAGGACACAATGCTTGTATTTTAGTGGCCTTGCGGAGGCCCTTTTATGGGTTACTTACATTGTAGTCCTACTATACTATATAAGGCAAAGAGTGGACCGCGAGATAGTCGCCGGCGCCGGGGCATGCTTGGTCGTACAGTATATGGATTTACGGGAAGTGGAACAAACACGGGAATTGAGGGATGATCGATGATCTGTAACAAGATAAATCAAATGTGGTCCGAGGGTAGCCAGGGTATACAGTACCTCGCGTGCGGTATACCCTCGGACCTACCCTCGGACCACTGGCACATTTGATTTATCTTGTCTTAACATATTGGACGTACCTTCAATCAGGCCCTCAGCCTGAGCCCTAGTACTCAGTTCTTGTACAAGCTGGCTGGCATCCGTACTCACTTTATATTGTCTGTGTAAAAGACGATCTCCTCTCATGCGCCCTCAAGTTCACAATATTGGCCCTGATATTGCAACATTGACTTGTGAGGACCATCTCAAATCTGGATATACTACTAGTACCTCACTACGCGGAGTTTCGTGTGCCAACCCCTATTGATTGATATCGACTCTTGGTGGGGTGGAGACCACTTCGGGTCGACCGAAGCCGACCACACGTCCTCCTGGAACATGGTCCCCGCGGGGAGCCACTTCTACCTTACTTCGTCTTTGGGCCTATGCTCGTGTACACCACGAGGCCACCCCTCAAACGCCTCTTCTGCTCTCCGCAGCCTTACGATTGCTCTCTAGCACGCTCTTCCTTCTCCCCATCACCCAAGATAGCCTGAAGAAATGACCTTCATGGAATACGCTGAGCACTGAATTGGCCATCCCCAGATCGATAATGTGTCACAGGAGTTGGAAGATGTTATGAAACAGCTTTTTTATCGCGGGCATACCACATATTTTCAGTCAGAGGGTCCGGATACATGACTTACACGAGCCCTTTTGAAAGCGAACTGAACGAGCCGAAATGGCCATTGCCTCCGCTCCGAGAGGAACTATTCTTTGTGGCTTACATGCGATTACTGGATTCTTGATCATGGAGCGCTCCCTAAACGTGAACTCTCGAGGTTTTGAGGAGAACTCGATCCCATTGCATCTAATATCGATGGGACACATGAACATCACTCATGTGCCATGAATATGAGAACTCAGGACAAGTCAAGGGGGAATCCATTGCCATTGGGTGTCATGCTGGGGACATATGGAGGCCACCCATGTACTTCTCGAGGTCGGCGCGGATGTGAGAGCTCAGGACTACAAGACCACAACGGCGCATGTTTCACGTGGCTGGTGCGGATGCGACTGCCTAGGGATGGACAGAGCCCGTTGCATTCGGTACTGCTAATAGCGCAAGTTGCTCGTGTGCTTCTCGAGGGTAGCGCAGATGCGAACGCCCAAGGACAACGACGGGCGGAGTCCGTTACATTACGCATCATCAAAGGGTGATGTGAATATCGTCACGCACTTCTCAAAGGTAGCACGGATCCGAGGGCTCAAGACAACGACGGGCCGAGTCCCTTTATATTACGCACCCATCAGATGGATGTGTGAAGGTTCATTTATGTGCTTTTCGTACGCGGTGCAGATGGGGAACGCCCAGGACAACTGTGGGCAGAGTTCGTCCCGTTGCATGGGCGTCGGACGGGGGACATGTGGAGGTCGTACGTGCGCTTCTTGAGGGAGGGGCAGATGCGAGAGCCCAGGTCCTCGAACGAGATAATGTGGATTAAATGGGGCTGTATCGTTTGAACGATCAAAATGCTACTTAAAGTAACATCATGTCTGCGTCTACTGTTGCTGTGTCCAGCGGTAGCATGGTTGGGTGGCCGCTGCTCTGAGCCGCCACAGGGCTTGTTCTCTCCGGACTCGCACTATGACGACGATAGTCATGATAATGAAAATGATGATGACGGATCGTACTCTTGCTCTTCTTTTGCTTTTGCTTTTGCTTTTTGCATGCCCTCTCTCGACGACAAACCATTTCATATTTTTGTTGTGTGAACACTAACCCGAACATGAGACCCCATTTTCACTTGTCAAAGTTTTGTGCCATACCTTTGCTCTGTTGTTCCGCCACACCTTAATTCACATATATTCGAGATGTTAATCTCCTCTGGACACTTCTTTAGTAGTAGTAGGTACAATGCAGTGACTTCGTTGTTTAGGGCTGATCATCACGGTGCAGATACTTTGATGGATACAGTATACCGGATTACCGGTACTACTACTACTGTATACCTTGCGTGGCTCTTTAGAGTGCGCCATTGCGTCCCACTCCAACTTCTTGAGTTCCAAGTTCGACTCAAGCGATTCGATGTACACGTACTTGACGTTGTGTTCGTTGGGAAATCCAGCAAGACACCACCACAGCCAGCCTGGACAGTGTTGCAAATGATGACTCAGAGAGGTCAGACTTTTGGGGGAGCAAATAGAAACACTTCGCAAAAAAATAGCAACAAAACAACAACAAAGATAGAATACTGTATCTAATCTTATCACTATCCAAGGTATTTAGTCACGTGCTGCTTGACCAATACTATTTGGATAGTGATAAGATTAGATACAGCATTCTATCTTTGTTGTCAATTTGTTGCTGTTTTGTTGCAAAGTACTGTATTTCTATTTCCCCGTTTCCCAGGGGACCTTTGACGAAAGTGATCACTGGGACCCATCAAAGAGTCAGACCCATCTGATAGTCATCATTTGCAACTTGTGAGGCCTTGGATCACATCCTCATCCTCACCCCCATGGGCCATACTTTCTCTGCCACCATCTGCCCTCCATTTATTGGAAGCCTTTGCCGAATTGTCCAAATGACAAGTCCCAAGACTCCCAAGACTCAAGGTACACCTCTGCACGTGCTGTCCCTCATGAGTGTGTGACTTAACATGACTCTTGCACAAACAGACTGCATATTCCATCCATCCACACCCTCGATGATGATTCACTTCTCAGAATCTTTTTTCTCTGTCAACCAGCTCTTTCTGAGGAAGGCAAGAATGACTACTTCTATAATTTACAAGTGAAAGAACGGGCCCATGAATGCTGGTGGTACAAACTGTCACCGCCAAGGGTTTGACAGCAACAAAAGACTGTAGCTAAGACTCTGTAGTGTCTTAGAAGACTAATAGAGACAGTTGGGTTCCCGCTTGCAGTGCTGTGACACTGTAGCCACCCCTTAGTGCAGAGTAGGGAGTGAAGAGTAAGTCACTGTGATTGACAGGAGACTCAACTTGCCGGTACAAGGTAGCTAAGAGTCTCTACTTATAGAGGAGGGGGATCCTAGGATCCAAAGGAGTAACAGTACTCAGTATGGTGAAGAGAAATGAAGATGCAAACTGGGAACAAGGGCGTAACCAAGAAGGGAACAATGGGTGCGTCTAAAGGGAGTTAACAGTGGGTCATGAGGACCCAAGAGGCATGTGATCCCAACGAACGATAGGGGACCACACAGGAATGGGGTGCACACCAAAAATAAAAGTACAGTGCCTCAGGTGCACACAGACACAAACGGTCTAATACTAGACTCCTGGCTGGTTCCACAACTTACAGGAGCGCAAGCAGTTGAATGCTTACCCCAGGCCGGTTACATCACTCCTCCACTAGAAAGGACGTCCTCGTCTGTTCTTCATTCCTGATCGTCACCCCAACTGAGGCTTGAATTTGTCGATTCCAATGTGGCAGACCTTGTCCGCCAGCCGCGCTGCGACGAGGCGGTCCTCTGAGGCGGATTTGGCCTGAGTAACGGCCCTAAGATCCGCCTCCACCTGCTTGTTCTCCTGCTGGAGTCGGTCACCCTCGTTGTCAAGGCGGCGGTACCGGAGGACCTCAGTGTGGATGGTCCAGTCGTCGAGCTCAAGGAGGGCCTCCTCAAGCGGCCAGTAGTCGACATGGTCCCCCCAGAGCCGGGCCCGGAGCCAGTGAGGAAGGGGCTTGAGGGGCCTATCCCGAGAGTCCTGGCGCGCATATAACTTGACCACGTGCGCGTCGGACTCCCCCTTGGCTGAGGCGGGCAAGCCAGCCACTCGCCCGTCGTTGAGCTGTTTGATGAAGTGGGCGAATTGCTCGCCGTCCTCGGTGGGGATTGTGAAGTCCGGGAGACGACCGTCGTTCTCCTGGTAGCCCTCGGGACACTCGAGTGGCTCCTCCAGGACCTTGATCCGCTCCTTGAGGGCGAGTCGCTCCCTGTTAATGTCATTGCACTGCCTCCTAAGGGCACTGAGCTGCCTCTCCTCCTCGGTGCGTCGCTGTTGTATGGTGGTGGTGAGCCCCTTGATGAGGGCTCGTAGCTGGGCGGGAGTGAGGTTGTCATGGCTGTCAATGACGGCCGATACAGTGGCAGGGGAGAGGGGTCCCTCCCAGTGATTGCTGGTCTCGAGGTTGTGGAGGGGGCCTGGAACGGAGATAACTCCGGGCCCGATGGTGAAGGTGGGGATGGCAAGAGGCTTCGGGGCGGTCTCAACGGCCGCTGGTACAGGAGTCTCCTCTCCTGGGTATTGGAGTTCCATCGGCTCAAGGCCTCTGGGGAGGCTGGGTGCTGGGACTGGGAGTGGGGAGGACGTAGTGGATGGGCCAGACATGCTAATTCTTCAACTGTGAGAGCAATGGTGGGGAAAGGACGAAGGGTAGAAGCTAAGAGAGCTGCTGCTTTTGCCGGGGGTTTCTGCTTCCCTTTTATGTCATTCAAGGGCCGGCGCTTGTGATACTCCCGAAGGAGATCTGGGGCGAACACCTGGTCAGCTGGTTCCCAGGTGTTATCGCTTTCGGGGTAGCCCTGCCACTTTATCAAATATTGTAGCGCCCTTTTTCTTCCATGGAAGCAGTGATTTCTGATTTGCTCCACTTCGTATTGTTCTTCCCCTTCCACGAGGTCTGGTGCCGGCCTAGAGTAGTTTGGGCTGTATTCTTTTGTTTCCCTGTAGGGCATCAGGAGCCCTGCATGGAATACGTTATAGATCTGCCACGAGGCCAGAATGTCCACAAGGTACAGTGCGCGTCACTCAAAACCGGCACGTGTCTTATAGAGAAAATTAAAATCATAATACCATGTTCACAAATGTAATAATTAGTATTCTAATTATGAGTACGTGCTCTAGGACACTTGGTGAAGAAAGTTACCCAAGTAGATTTTCGAGATTTTCACTTTTAATTGGCCAAGACTTCCACAAGTGGATTTAAGGCGGTGACTGTCAGAGTTACTATATATGGATATCGGAGTTACCATATTTGGTATGCTACCTCTGCAGTCCCTTATCACACGCGCACGTCCTGTGTGCTCAGTTTAATAAAATATCTACACTCATCATCATAGCTGGACCACAGCGGCGATGAGATCTATATCGTTTCACGGCATATTCTGCCTGTTTCACATTGAGACCCTTTCTGCAGTACAAGATGTAAAAGTTAGATCAAAGATATGATTAGATGAGGGGTAATCGTACCGGTATGCATCCATGTACCTCCAACACTTACGGAAAAAACCACGGATCGTCTTCACAGGGCAGTCATTAAGGATCTCTGGAACAAGACGACACGCGGTGCGAAATGTTCCATCTGCGGCAGTACGAAAACCTGTTATCGTGGCGATAAGGGGGTGCCGGGCCATCAGTAACCGACAAATAACATGAGGTGATGCCATTTCCATGCGCACGCACGAGCTTTGACCCACCCCCAGTACATCTCGATGGGGTTCAGCTCACAGTGGAACTTAGGCAAGAACCAACATCGATGCCCGGCTTCTTCACAAATTAATTGGATGAGTGGTTTTTCGCTCTTGAAGTCTTGCTGATTTGCAAGCATTTTCCTCATGCAACAATCGACGCGCTTGGAGTCAAGAACAACGTCAGTCAACTCCTCAAGGGGCTCGTCGGCTGCTGCCTGTGCTTCACGAAGCACTTGCTCAAGCGCCTTCTGCGACATCTTGCACACCGTGCAGTCCCCCACCACTTTCCCATTGTTGGCGTCCCTAAGCATCGTCAGCAGGCCGCGCTCCTCCAGGATACGTTGCATCCCCTTCGGCTTTCCACGGAACTTGTAGTCTGGGTGAGAAGGCAGGAGGTCCTCTGGAAACGCCATTGTCTGAGGGAGGCCGCGTAAGGAGGGATTTGGGTTATCAGTTGGTATCAAGGTATTGTGCATCTTGCGTTGCTTCCCCCCTGGCTGAACGTTCATCTCTCGCACATTCAGAGCGTCTTTGGCGAATGCCCCATGTGCGGATGACTGGTCGAACACGAACTCGGCCACAGCATTGGGGTACATTCGCTCAAATATGTTTATCGTGCGTTTCATCTATATGCGCAGGTAAGTCACTTGATTTTCATTGTAACAGTTCATGGCGCGACTTACCTGTTCAACAAGCTTGTCGTTTGTCCAGTATCCATCGTGGTTTTTCCCCGGATAGATGATCTCGTGCGCATCTGTTGTCTGCAGTCGCTCGCCTTCTGGAAGTTTGGCATTCTCTTCAACTTGAGCAGGGGATAAGGTAAGTCGCCCGCTTTGTTCGACAATGAAGTCGGACACATGGATCACGCGTCCCTGACCCTTCTTTCACAGCGGCATCCTCCCATCTTGGACCCAGGACTTACGAGGAAGATCGTTCACTCTGAAGATCGACTCATCGTGAAAGATAGGTACGTGGAGCAATTCTCCTGGACCCAGCTCAGGTTCAATGGGCTCCAGATCTTCGTCGCGGTATGTGCGTCGTAATCTGTGGCCCATTAGCTGATGATCTCAATCTAGGATACCTAGATACCTCTCATCCTTGTCGAACGCCTTCAAGAACTCCTTCCGATAAGCAATCACATCGTCGCGTTCGTGCCCATCAATGTAGACCCCCTTCCTTATCTCCTTCAGCTCATAACCAAGTTTGGTAAGCCAGCGCCGACCCGTTGACACGGATATTCGTTGGTGGCCTACATCTAATCCCAGAGAGGGAATAATGATGTTGTTTACTTGTTGCGTCAAACGGAGCGGCGTGATCTTAATGCCAGGTGAGTAAATCCTCTTTTTCTGGGTTCTATTGGGACTTACCTCGCCATTAGCAAGTACCATGAGGTACCGACGGACTGCCACCGCAATCCGTTCATTGTCCAATAAGGTAGGATATGCATGATGCCCCCCTTTTCTCCTGGGAGGCAAGGCGTGATAGCGCTCAGCATACGCGTACATCGAGTGCAACTTTCGCGCGTAGTACTTCCCCCTCCCAACAGAAGTCGCAACAGTAAGGCTTGCTTTCCTCTTTGGCCCTTTAACCTTTGGATTCTGCTGATACTTTGCCCACAGTTCAATAAAGCGCTCCAGAGCATTGAGATCGAAAAGCGAGGTAAACGACTTGTATTTCTTCATATCGGCCCTAAGTCTTTTGACAGTGTCAAGAACAGACATGTCATGTCCATTCTCAACCTCGTCATCCATCACATCCAGGAATGAGATAGTGGGTTCGAACTCGGGAGCTGCAATTGCGGGGTCCGCGCGTGCATGGTTCGTGCGTGCGTGATCCGCGCGGGCGTGATCTTGGACCGGGTATGTGTCCTCAGTTTCACATCCTGAGCTGTTGACGTCTTGATCACTGAACCCAATCGCAGGGTCCAGTTCTGAATCCTCAGGTGCAGCAATTATTGGTGAGTGGAATTCATCCAAATTGCATGATGTTTCAGACTGCACCGTGGCGTGATCCGGCAAGGACTCGGGAACAGAGATGACGGACTCGGGGCTCGGGCTCAAGGGAAGGTGAGGGTGAAGTTTGGGCTTGAAAAAGTCTGTGATTTTCTGATTGTTCTTTGCAGCTTCGTGCAGCTGCCGTTCACGAAGGTAAGTTGATGAGCGGCCAGCTCCTGTGTACGTTGGCATTGACCGTGTTGGCAACTTGAATACAGATTTTTTGTCCTACTCAATGTCACAAGATCTCTTCAGTATATTCAAGTTTATGACACGTACAAAGTTTTGCAAGTCCAAGCAAGAGTTGGATGCTGCAGACGGATCTGCAGACACCCCTGGTATGCCACCGCTGGTCTCTGTAGGTTCAGATTCTGCCATGTATGTTTCACTGACATGCTTCCTCTTTCTACCCACAGACTTGGATCCTTCCGTGGATTCAACCACTCCAATAGTGCCCACTACTGTTGAGCGATGTTCCAGTTGAGGTGGTGGGTCATCAGCGTCGTCAGTTTCCAACTCTGGCTGATAATTTGCATCACGGCTGACTTCTATGGATGTTTCTTCAATGATGCCAGAAAAAAATAGCTTTTCTCCAGGGACATGTTGGGCTCTGGCCTGTCTCTGTCGTTTCGTTGGGCGGGTCATGGCTCCCAGAATCACATATGTTACCCGCGCCCAAAAGTGGACGATTACGTAATCACAGACTCTTTCTGAAAACGTAGATTTACACTAGTTTAACCGGGTTTCCTTCTAAAATTTCAATATGGGGGCAGCCAGTGCACAACTGCACCGGCTGTAGCCGTGCCGCCCTTGAGTGACGCGCACTGTAGTGTTTTTTGTTCGTCTCATTTGGGGCTAGACAGCCCCGTTGTCCATTTTGAAATCGGTTGTGAAATGACTGAGTTGATGTCAGGTGGGCCTGAAAACCGTCGGCAGGCTATAGCACCACAATGCAAAGTTGATTTCGAGTTCTAAAGGTTGCTATATATTCGCATGTATTCTGTGAAGTGAGCCCCAGCAAAAAAAAGTGGTCCGACTACAAGGCATCACAATCGGAGTTGGTTCACATGGTGAGGCAGAGTTTCCAATTCCGTTCTGGTCCTTTTTTTGACTGCGACACCTATCGCCTTTTGTTCCCTTCTTTCATTCTCTTATCTTCCATAATGGCTCGCGGGCAATCGCTTTCAGATGACCTTTGTGATGTGATAATCCATATGGCTCGACAAATGGACATTGCAAACATTGTTCATTATACAGGCCAGAAGACACGCACTGTCACCTGGGTGCTTGCAGACTATCGGCATAAAGGGAACATTGCACACAAGAACATGGCAAAGGAGTTACGTGGTACAAAACGAAGCCTAACAGCTGCAGATGCAAGGGTAAGTTTGGCAGATCTTCTGGTGAATCTGGTCCGACAGGCTGACACTGCCATGCATAGTTTCTTCAAGGCACAATTCGTCACAGCCCTGATGTTTACCTGGATGAACTGAAGGAACTGTTGGGAAATCGGTGTGGCGTTGAGGTCAGTGAGTCAACAATCTGGAGGTCTCTGCGGAGAAGTGGGTTTTTTATGAAGAATGTGAGTACCGGTAACTCTAGAATGATTTATCTGTTATTGACTAGCCAATAATATTTGTAGCTCACTCATGAAGCTTTAGAACGGAGTGAGGCAAAACGTGCCCTATTCCGTTACCAGTATGGATCTCAGTACACACCTGAGCAGACGGTTTTTGTGGATGAAAGCTCATTCGATCGTAGAACTTCTATTCGTAACCGTGCCTGGGCTCTGGAAGGCCAGCGTGCAATTCGGAAATCATTTTTTGTTCGAGGGAGACGGTGAGTACTCTCAGTAATGCTTATTATATCAGGCTGATATGTGTTGTTATATGTGTTTCAGATACTTACTTCTCCCAGCCCTTGCCCTTGATGGGATGATTTATGCCAAAGTCGTAGAGGGCTCTTTTACCTCCTTGCTTTTTTGCGACTTTCTTGAGGGTGTTCTTGACCACATGCAGCCATTTCCCGCTCCCAAGTCTGTAATTGTAATGGACAATGCACAAATTCACAGGGACCCTGCCATCGTTGAAATGATTGAACAAAGGTATGTGTTGACTCACTCAAGTTTTTCCATGAAGTGACATATTGCTGTAGGGGAATGCGCGTCCTCTTCCTCCCACCATACTCACCTGACTACAATCCAATCGAGCTTGCATTCTCTGCTATCAAGGCCTTTGTTCGACGTGATGGAACTTTAGGGCGAGAGGATTTAGACCAGAAGCGTGATGATACTTATGTTTATATTCATCTTCTCGAGGCGGCATTCTCTATATCTGCAACTAGTGCATTAGGATTTTTCCACCATTGTGGCTATGTATAATGTAGTTATGCTCTGAACAAATGTGAGGAACAAAATTTATGAAACGACTCTAATCGGCAAGGTAAAGAATGTGGTACTATACTATTACTCTATGCGCTTTCGCTTTGCCTCCCCCTGAAGTTCCTCCTCATCTTCTTTTGCGAACCCGATTAGACGGTTGGCTATCCCAAAATTCATCCCACCAAGCTCTTGAAGTTTCTCGGGCATGAGTGACACAACATCACTCAGATCAAGGATGCCATTCTCGAAAAGCGCAGCACCATACTGTGCAAAATGCAAGTACTTTTTTCCTCGGAAAGGATCAGCATCAAGGGAAGTGAGCCAAGGCATAATGTCAGGGTAGTCAACAGACACTCGACGTTTTGAAGGTATTTCAATGTGATCAGCTTGGGTGGGTGCCTGAGCTGGAGCGAGAGCCTGCAATAGGCTTCGTTGATGAGCACCAAATACACCACCCGCTTGCATCATAGCAAAAGGCCCGAGAATGCCAGCCATCATCGGAGTGAGCCATGGAGGAGGAGCATTAGGGTCTGTATGCTGAACTGCAGCTGTCGATGCCTTGATAGCATGTTGGCGAGGTGCCTTATCAGTCAGTTTGAGGGCCTCAGGGGGATCATCAATTGTTGCCTTTTGTTTTCCCTATCAAGTAAGTGGGTTTAGAGTTTCATCATATCACCAAGCAAATATACACAAACCAATAGCATCGCCCATGTAGTAAGATCTCCGATGGTGTAGTGGTAGTGGTGCCCATCTGCTTCTACAAAACATGGCTTCTTGTGTTCTTGACAGAAGTGGTGCTTTTCAAGACGCTTCAGCAACTCCTGTTCTTTGAGCTGATCTGGCGTGTAAGGCAAAGCTGGCTGTGGATCAGCCTGCTTTTGAGACTTTATGTTCACATGTGTTAGATCCATCGGAAATACCAAGGAGTGGGTAAACATTACCTTTGCAGATCCCGCATCCTTAGATCCACCACCAGATGTGTCAACGATCAAGACACTGAATGCCTTTACCACTCCCTTCCCTTTATTCTTTGCCTTAGCCATCTGAATGAAGGTTTGAACATCTATAATGAGTCTCTTCCATCCCGCCTCATCTTCTAATAACTTTGGAACAGGCTTAGGAATCTTTGGCTTATATGAAGGAATATATGCGATCGAGGACAATAGGGATATACGAGTCTCCATCTTTTCAGCTAGGGACTGCAGAAATGTGTCGAAAGTTGTGTAAGATGTGATGCCTTCCATGTCTCTTGTCGCGTTCTTGAATGGGACTTCAAATGGAATGTCAAACTTTTCCAAATTCTTTTTAGGAGACCCTACAGGCACAGAGCCGATGCGGCTGTTATCTATCAGAAATGTGAGTGTGGGATTCATTGTTAATAATGCGGGAGTTGCTTATGGTCATCACTGGAAAGTTCCTCAGCTTCATCACTACTGTCAGAACGACTATCCTCCTTGTCCCTTTGTTCATCAATGGATGCTATAGTATCCAACCTATTGAAGACCTGGCTTGCTGTAGCTCTTTTGTTGTCACCGCCAAGGGTTTGGCCGTAACAATAGACCAAGTTGATAGTTGCCTGGTGGTTCTTCCTGATGTTGAGCTAAGTCTCACAGCGACTTAGACGACTGATAGAATAGGAGTTACCGCTTGCTGCACTACAATGCAGTAGCCACTCCTCTGAGGGAAAGGGGAAAAGGGAAGGGGAACGATATGAATTGAGACAGGAGACTCAACTTGCCGTCTTAGGGACGTCAAGGAGTCCTACTTATACTACAAGACAAGTACTAATAATAACTATGCCAGCGCATTGCTCCACTATGACTAGGTATCCTAAGAATAACTACTCCACAGTGAGTCATGATCCGGTACAGTAATAGAACACTCCACAATGACTCTTTCATCGTACAATAATAGCACAGCTCCACAGTGACTCACCGCTCCACAATGACTCGTCGACTCCCTCACATGGCCGGTTCCAGAACTTACAGGAGCGCGGTGCACAGCACCACTCCAGGCCAGTTTCATCACTCCTCCGCTAGTATGGACGTCCACGTCCTGATCCGGTGTTCAGCGCCACGCGCCTCCTCCCGCCTCGTCTCCCAAGTTGTGGGGCGTGTCGATATGCCTCCAGGTGCTTGACCTTGTCGGCAATGCGGGCCGTGACGAGGTGTTCTTTGCAGAGTGCACGGGCACTCTGGGCTGCCTGGAGCTCGCCTTCCAGGGCGCAGATCTTGCCCTTGAGATGCTCGGTTTCTTCGTCATGTCTTCTGTACCTCCGCACTTCTGCTGAGGCCTCCCAATCATCCAGATCGGCAATAGCTTGCTCCAGAACCGCGTAATC
>QLOT01006153.1:0-13157 GCA_003313875.1 Russula aff. compacta | reverse complement strand
CATCGGCCTAGCGCACGTCTGCCGCGCGAAAGGCTACCGCTGCGTGATCTACATGCCCAACACGCAAAGCCAAGAGAAGATCGACCTGCTGCGCATGCTCGGCGCGGACGTGCGCCCCGTACCCGCCGTCCCTTACGAAGACGCGCGGAACTACAACCACCAGGCGCGCGATCACGCGCGAACGACGCCCGGCGCGGTCTGGACGGATCAGTTTGATAATACGGCCAACGCGGACGCGCATTATCGCACTACCGGTCCCGAGATTTGGGCCCAGGCGGCCGGAGGCGGTACCGTGCATGGGTTCGTCGCGTCTACTGGTACGGGCGGTACGCTCGCCGGCGTGGGGAGGTACTTTAAGGAGAAGAGCGCGGGCAAGGCGCAGGTGTGGCTTGCCGACCCACCTGGTAGCGTGCTGCACAGCTACGTGACTAGTGGCGGTAAGCTGAAGGAGCGGACGGGGGGGTCCATCACTGAAGGTACGTTTTTGTGCGTTTTTCTTTCTTTCTTTTTCTTTGTTTTTTTTGGTGTGTTTTCCTTCCTTAACTTTTGAAATGTGGTTGCGTAGGAATTGGCCAGGGACGCATCACGAAGAACCTCGGGACGTTCGTTGATCAACTTGACGGCGCACTCCATATCGCCGATGAAAAGTCGATCGCGATGGTGTATGACCTCCTTGACTCTGAAGGGTTGTACCTCGGCGCGACCTCCGCCCTCAACGTGGTGGCCGCATATGAGCTCGCGCTACACTTAGGCCCGGGTACGTGCCAACCCGTTTTGCGTCGCAGGTACGATGGATTTACGGAACTTTTCTCAGGTAAAACAACCGCGACGATACTCGCCGATGGAGCGTACAGGTACCAAAGTAGATTGTTTTCCAAAAAGTGGATACAGTCCAAGGGCTTGGCGGACGCGATACCAGAACATCTAAAGAAATATTCTGTCCTGGACTAAACTGCTGCCTATTGCTTAATTTGTCAGGTGATATTTGTCATATTTAAGGCCTTGGCCAGGCTCGTCGGCCACTGTCACATTACCCCCTCTAGTAAATTGGGGATGCATGAACATCAACTATGTAATGACTGCCCACAAGAAACAAATGGTGGTATAACTACTTGCTCTTCGTCCAACCGCCCAGTTCGATCACAAATGCCACCGCAAGTTTAGAAAACTCGAGCATGTGTGTGAAGCTGAATTCAGGGGAGATATCGATACGGCTGTAACGTAACTATGAGTAAAGGTGTAGATGAGTTGAGGACAACGGCGTACTCGTTAGCAGAGTGGATGTGCTTGTTCGAATTCTCAAACTTGCTCTCTGTTGAATGTGTTCGATCAGACAGTGCGAAAAAAAAAGAGACAAATGAAGTCCCACCAATCGTGAAGGAGCTGCGATAGCCGGCCTTGGACCAAGATGCACTATCATGGAATGCAATTAACGCATTGAGCCAGAGAAACTGTGGCCAGGGAAGCTTACTGATCGCTACAGGCATAACCACACTTAGTCTCCGCATAGGGAATGTCAAGGTACGTGTCGACGAGCTGCTTGTTCAGCGCAGTGACCCTGTATTAACCAGCTGAAGCAGTTACTCCTTGAGAAAAGGAAGCGATTGCATACTCAGGATCGACAAAGTCAACGATGATGCCGACTTCTTCCCTGACCCCATTCTTCACCCAAGCGGTCATATCAAACTATAAACCAAGATTAAGATATCGATAGAATGATCACATAGGATTTACATACCTGGCTCATGGCAATCACGTTGATCCCCCTTGCTTTATAGTCCCTCGCAACGGCCTGCGAGCCAAGCAAGCCACCTTCCTTTGGGCCGGCATTAAATTTAACGCTGTCGCGTAGCTTACAAGAGCCTACCTCTGCAGAGTACCAGTGGAACTCGACGTGTTGAACGGGTCGGAAGTCCGACGTGATCAGTGCACGGTAAGCCTCGAGGATAGTGACCGAGCCAGAGCCGTCGTCGTCAGCACCTACAGACATTGAACATCGCTCGTCTATACAGGAAGGAGAGCAGGCTCACCAGGCGCGGGCAAGAATGGCAAGAAATTGGTACTTTGAAAGGGTGTCAGCATCAAGAAGTAGCCAGTACATCGGGGGACCCACGAGTCCTGGTGTGCGCCTACAATGACTACCCCTTCGTTCGTTGGAGAAGAGCCATTGATTCGAACGACCTGTAGAAACCTTCAGACGTTGTGAATAAAAAGTTCCATGAGATACTGACGATGGAGTTCTGGCCCCAGGAATGGGGGAACTCGGATATTGTGATGAGATCTCGCAGACCCTTCGCAGCAAATTTGCTTGTGATCTATGGGAACGCTTAGCCACGAGGCCGAAACGACGCAGCGCGTAATCCGCACCTCAGAAATCTTCCCGGTCAACCACTTTTGACTTTCGCGGCCCCACTGACGCGAGAATGGGCACATTCCGGCGCACAATGAATATGAATGATGTCACTTTACCTGAGTGCGGTAATCTAACCTATGATTAGTGTGGGTTCTACGGGTGAGGTGATATAAACCTCACGGCGGGTCCGGAAGCCTGAGAATGCTTGAAGATTCTCTTTAGGACCTTCGGTCGAAAGCTCCTTGATTACGTGTTTCACTGCCTTGGTGTACTTGGGTTTCTGAAATCCTGGAGAGAATGGGAGGGTTGTACGGCAAGTCACTAATGCAAGGCATACCAGACCACTGAGATTTCATAAGAGCGAGAGAGTCGAGATCCTGAGCTTCGGTGCTAAGAGATTATGAGCTCCCACAGAGTGTGTCTTTGACAGAGGTATAGATGCGCACATATCCATAAAGTTCAATCCCGCGGCCTTGGCTTGTATCTATGGCTCATCTGAGATAATTTATATAACATCAGGTAGGGGTAACAGACCTTGTCCAGCTCTGTCATCCAGACAGGCTCGACGTCTGGTGCCAATTGCACAAGGCGACTTTCCTGGAGGTTCCAATCGAAGTCTTCGGGAGATTCATTGCCTAAAGAGTATTCCGGGGCATTATTCACGCGCAAAGCTGCGGGAATGGAAGCCACAGTGGTAGCAAGAAAAACAAGCGCAAGGAGAGGTTGGGCGGACTTCATGGTTAGCGACAAGGTTGCAAGGTGGTAGAAACGCTGGGTCCTACGTACTTGGCTCGCTTCGTGTGTGCCGGCGAAACGGCCGGGACGGACCCGGGACGCGTCCGAAGAAACGCACGTGACCGACGCGTCCAGAGGCGGAATAGGCACCGTCGCAGTTGATTGGGCACCACAATGTCGGAGACCCTGAATGCACCGTGGATCGCTGACTATCTAATAGACATCGCCGAGACATACGGCTGCAAGCTTTCCAGTGTCCCTGTACAACATAAACCTGGAAGGAAAGTACAAATCCTTCAGGTGAGCAACGGACAGTAACAGCTGTGTCCTATGGCTCTGGTCTGACACTGATTCCTCAGTTCCTCACTTTCCGTCAATTCGAGGACGATGATTGTATCTGGGCATATGTCTCTGACAAGCATCAGCAGATACCTGTACGCTTTTCGCGATACGCGATTGCGGAGTACGACAAAGCCAAGTCCGTACTGCTTCCGTATTTCTCCCCCAGATGAACCAACGCTATCTACCCAAGTCAACCAGATAGCCAAGGAAAACGACTCACGCAACAGCGTAGCGCCATTGCGACGATTAGGTCCTTCAAGCCCATTTTTCAACGTATACCCACTGGAACCGTGGGGAAAATGACCGTATCAGAGAAGCTTGCTCTCAACGTAGATTATGTCCAAATTTTTGGCAGCGCCGGCGAACCCGAGTTCGGTTCCCCTCGAACCTTGGAAACTCACAGCGATATCAAGGAGTGGATGGAGGGTTTACGCGCTGGCGATGGTAGCGGGTGCGTTCCAGAGGTTCCAACATCGCAACCGAGGAGTAATGTTGTGCAGAAATGTCTTGAAGCTGAGGAAAGAAAAAAAACTAGCCCAAGAACGAGAGGAGAACTCTGTGGCCGAGATGCTCGTAGCTCACGAGGAACATGAAAATAGGTCTGGGCAACAAACCCTGCCCAAGAATTCCGGCGTGCTATCGGATCGCAAAGCATATACAGAGCAGGATGATTGGCGAGAGGTGTGTGTCCGTCCTACTCTGTATTCGCCTCACCAACCCGCTGTCACTTGATTTTAGAGTATCGCAAAGAAGCCTGTACAGTATTACAAGCGCCCAACCGGGACTAATGTCAAGGGTAAGTGTTTTTCGAATGATAAGCTTCGCTACTGAGTAGTGTTTTCAGCCAAGTCAATACCTCCTGGACTGAGTGAAAAACATGGTAGCCCGGCCCCCCCTGTAAGGCAAAATCTCAATCAAGGTATGGACGTGTATGCTTTTGTCTGTCTTGGGTATTAATGCCGAAGCAGTAAAAGGAGCACTGGACCTTCATAGCTCTCCAGTCGTCACCCAAGCCACCGATATAGGTAGTCCCCCTCAATCAGAGCGTCAAACGACCCCATCCGAGTGGCCTGGGAGCCCAGAGCGATACGATATTCAACTCCCGGGTCGCGAAGCCGCGGAGGAGCTACCGAATTCCCCACCATCAACACCACCATTATTTACTCCGGAACAGCCACAAGAAGTTCTGGGACAATCAGTGCAGGTGCCAACACCAGCAGTTATCCATCCTCCCCAGGCGACCCTGGTAGTTGTTCACCAAACAGTTTCTAATGATCTCAAACCGACTTCTCCGAAACACCCAAGTCTGGCTGAGAGCCGTTGCCAGAGCCTGCCATCCCCTTCTTCCAGTTCTGCGTTCTCCTCGGCTTTGGTCACTTCAAACCTGCAACATAGAGCAACGTCCCTCCCATCAGGCGTTTTTAAATCCAGCGTCCCCTACACGCGTAGGGTCCCCCCACCTTTGGTAAAGAACACCAAAGAAGCGTGTGGGGAGATACTCGTCCCAGCTTCAGATTCCGGAGGTCAAGGCACCTCGTCCTCGTCCTACGAAAACAGCTCTTCTCTTAGCCGACAAGGAGCAAAGATTGCGGTCGGTCCAGGACATGTCACCGCGTCATCGGAAATAGGCTCTAGTCTGAGACGCGTCAACGACACATACAGCGAACAAAGTCAAGTTGTTGAACCTGGACCCAGACAGGAGCTTGACAAGGCACCATCAAATGAGCCGGGACAGGATCATCACGGTAACGGCGTCCAGATCCGTAACGGAACCGGGAACAACAAAAAAGAGGTAGTGGAGCTGGGTCGTCCAAGCCCGGGCCCTAAACTATCGTGCGGACCACTACCGCCGTCGAGCCCTCCTATCCATTCGCAGAGTCCCAATTGGCACAGTTCAATGGCCTTGGTAGAAGAGACAGCCGTAACGAATGGGAACCCAAATCATGCGACGGCTCAACAGGATCTACCAACGTTACCCGCCAAGAGAACTAGGCCTTTAACCACATCCCCGCCAAGAAGCAAGCGGCCAAGGCTCATGTCACGCGAGCCTGTCAGACCCAGTCTTCGAGTGCGCGATGCCACAGCTAGAAAAGTCTTCGACGCAGAACTACTTAGTGTTGGGATTGAAGCGGATCTCAGCGACTATGACGACAACCCGCCACCTTTTCCATGGGGAAAGGGGATGCCCAGACTCGATCTCAAACCACCAGACCGTGCTTTGTTGATGACGAATTCTAAACTCGCAGAAATATGGGAGAGCGTTTGCGAATCTCGAGGGTGGTCGAAGAAATAAGCTGGGGAACTGCTGGGGGAACGATTTACATCAGAAGTCTCTCTCAACTATACATTATCTTTGTACGATATGTCCTATCTATTCTTTAATCTATTGTCAGGAGCGATTCATAGTTTAGCTCGGTGACGTCTGAAGCTTTCCGCGACGCCTACACCTGACTGAATATCTCTTAGACATCGCGCGTCGACTTGGCGTCCTCGGGAAGCCAGCCTCAAAACCTCCTTCTCTAGTAGCTTAGGAACGCACACAACGCCATCGTCATCCGCCACCAAAAGGTCACCAGGGTTCACCGTGACGGCAGGCAGCCCGCCGCCGCCGCCGCCGCCGTCGTGTCGCTGCTGCGAATCGGCGTTGACGGTTACGGGGACTTGTACTTCGGCAACGCGGGTGAAGGGCGTCTGTCCCACCGTCGACGTTCCACGAGCAAACAGCGCGAAACCTGCGGCGCGGGACTCGGCGGTGTCGCGCACGCGTCCGGATACCACAGCGCCAAGGACGCCGCGTGCTTGCGCACCGGCGGTCATGAGGCCGCCCCAGACGGCATTCTGCGCACCTGTCCTCGGGTGGTTAGATTTCAGGGGCGAGAGTTTTACATAATAAAAGTGAAGAGTGAGAGTTGGAGGAAGATCATCATGGCACAGAGCACAGAGCAGAGTAGAGGGTGTGGGACGGGGAGGGGGGTGGTAGTTATCGACGCGGGGGGACGGGACCAACCTGGTGGTGCAGAGACAAAGACGACGCTGCCCTGCGGCGCGAGATCGACAAAGTGGCTCCCTTGTAGTTTGGGTGCGTCACGCTCGGACGTGAGCACCATGCGGACGGTGTAAGCGGGCCCGCAGAGACGCACGCCAGGAGGCACGACGCTCGAGGACCGGCTATCCTCGGGACGGGAATGGGGAGAGAGCCGATGGATGTCCGGGATGTGGCCACCGTGAGGCACGCCGAGCTTTAGGAGGGCGTCAGAAACCTCGCAGGTCGAGAAATTGGACTGGGCAAGTGTGAGGAACATTCGAATAATATACTGTTGTTGAAATTTCCAAAAGCTTTCACGTCAACTGCTTTGCCATTTGATTACGCTGTTACAGTAGCCCCCTTCCCTTTCGCCCTCTTTTCTTTCCGGCGTCCGTTTGGCGCGCGCCACTGTCCCAAAGCATAGTACAACGGATCTTTTCTCATCCCCCCTTGGAAACGACAAATCATTCTTTCTATCGACGACACGAACCGACCAACACTACGTCTAATGAGCGATGCACGCCGCTATGGCCGTCGTGCCTTCAAAGCCTTTATGCGTTCTTACCACTTCAAGATCCCAAAGTACAACTTACCCCTGCGTATCCGACCAGTGAGCCTCCCTCCCTACCTACCCGTTACCTACCTTCACCAAAAACACCCCTTTCCCTTTGACAGTGGTTCATCGTGTTGACGACCGTAATCATGCTCTCGCTGGCCCTCCTGGGCCTCACGAACCTATCGCACGCACTTCCGCTGAACGATAAACTATTGCACTTTTTCTGCCTGGGGATTGCCACGGGAGTCTTCTACTTTATAGTTGATGTGGAGGAGTGAGCTGGGTCTATCGCCTGTTCCCCGTTATTTAAATTCATGACCAGCCCACGTTCTTTTTCGAAAGGGAATACCGACGAATATGGTTCTGGCGCCATTTCCCACTCATCTTCACCTTCTTCGTCTGCTTCTTCGTCGGCGGCATAGTGAGTGAGCTGGTGCAGTCCCTGCTCCCCGTGCGTGTACCTCTTTCCCCTCCTTTATTACTGTTTCCGACACATATTCTCCACCCAGTACAAGACCTTTCAGTTCGGCGACATCGTCGTGAGTTTCTCCATCTTTCTGCCCTTGATATTGTTAACGGCGTCCGGGAAGGCAAACCTTCTGGGATCAGGAATTGGCTTGTACGTCGCCTATCATCTCGAGCGATACTATCGCCAGAGACGAGAGGTACGCTCCTGTCCTTTCTCTTTCCCCGGTCAAACAAATCCGGTACTCATTACGACGCAAAAAAAACACATCACGACAGATCTTGAGACTGTATCGCCCCCTCTCTGCCTCCAACTCGTCCCTCAACCTCGACTCGGAAGAGGAGGACGAGTCTGGCACGCAGCTGCTTCCGCTGCATAACAAACCCGACACGCCGCCGTCCTCCGCGCTGTTCCCGCCAAATAAAAACAAGGGTAAAGGGCGCGTGCGCCCAGCGAACTTGGCACTCGCGGACGTTTGGGACGAGCGAGAGGAGCTGTTTGGCGTTGGCAATGACGACGAGGATGAAGAGGACGAGGAGGATAGTGGGGAGGAAGATGAGGCTGGGGAGCGCGCTCCGCCCGCACCACTAGCGCGTCAGGGGAGGCCAGATGCTCCGCGAGACGCGAAGCCGGTCAAGTCGGTGAGGTGGGCTGAGGGGAGCGCATGATGTAGGTTTCTCGACGTTGTCTTGTTATAATAAGTCTTTGCTACAGTGCTATTCTATTTTCAAACTGGACATGGTTATTACAGTAGACCCCGAGACGCCTCGTTGGAAGAGAGCTGCTCGTCTCGTCGTGGGCAGAGTGACGACGTACTAATACATATGACTGGGTCGATAATGCCTGGGCAGACCTGCAAGTCCGCGATCGCATATATCACCTCCCCAACTTCCGCCGCTTTGGCTTTCGACTCGCGCCGGTGGATGTGCCCTCCGCGGATCCTCCTTTCCACCACGCTTTGGTGGTGGGATTGGGATCCTGAACACCATCCTCGGACGGGTTCTTCCTCTGCTGCTCAATCCTGTCAACACGGTCGCCCTCGACCTGCGCAGAACGGATCGCCTCTCGGCTCAGACACCAATCGATGTGCGCATTGAGCTCGTCGTTGTCCGTGAACGGCCGCCTACATAGCGGACACTCGCTCACAGCGGCGGTGGACGTCGATGCTTCTTCTTCTGGTGGCGTTCTCGGATCGAGACTGGCAGTGACCGCGTCCGAGACCTGCCATTCCGAATCCGACACGCCTACCTTTCGTGCGGGCGCTGAGGGACGGGATGGGGGTGGCGGGATGATGTCTGATGCTGGAGGCATGAATGATCTCGGTGGACGATGCGCGCTCGTCGACGCACGAGGCTCCTCCGAGTTCGCCGTTGTCGTTGGGAGCTCGTCTGCTTCGCCATCCGAATCCGAGGCGTTTATGTGGTTCGGGTCGTCATCGTCTAGATTGGTAAGCTCCGCATACTCAACATCCGAGTTGTCCTGACCGTCACTCTCGCGAGGGCGATTTCTCTTGGATGGAGAGAGGAACTACGAGAGACGTACGTCAGTCCCCCCATGTACTGTATGTGCCGCAAGAGGTATGTCGTACCTTTACGATCCCGTCCTCTTTCTTCCGGAGGTCTTTGAGCTTCGTGACGCGCAGTCCGATGAGACGAAGGCAAAGTGGCCATTCGGGTTGTAGGAGTTCCTTGCCGGCTTCGTACAACTCGGCATTCGTTTTGACCCAGCGATTGAACGACTTGGCTCGGGTAAACACTTCGTATGTATTCAACTTGTATTTCAGCGTGACAGTCCGGCCCACCCATCCTCCTCTCTCCATGTCATCTTCGAGTTCGGCCGCGATGTCCTCGAGCTTCTGCAAGATTTTTTCCTTCTCTGAAGTGGCCCTGAATGTTCTAGCTGGGTGTCAGATCATGCTGCTGTCATGTGCACTGGTGTTCATAGACCTTTCTGAGCCTATGCTTTTCCTCTCTTCTCGTGCCGAAGGCTGGACCACGTTGGACGCGATGCCCAAGTGTACTCGAAGCATTGAGCGTAAGCCGAATTGTTTATCTAGCAACGATAGCACACCGCGACACTGGTAGATGTCTCCGCATGTCTTGAAATGCGCCGAACGCACTCGCTGAGCGGAACACAACACGCGATAAGGAAAGAAGCAACGAACCTTCACCCCGATGGAGTCCAACATACGCTCGTTGACCCGGCCAACTCCTGGAATCTTGCGTATCGGAAGGCAATGCATAAACTCTTTGATCGCCTCGGAAGTGTGAGACAGGCGAAACTGTCCGTTCGGCTTGTTCTAGACCAAAAGACGAGCTGTATAAGGAAACTGACTAGTTGATGATGAAAAGGGTTCGTACTTTGTCGGAACATATCTGGGTCACAGAGAGTGCAAAGTAAGGTCGGTCGACAGGCAGAAAGAATGCCTACCTTGGCCAACATCTGGATAGCGGCGGTGGAAATGTGGCGAGTTGAGTACGAAACTGGTTGAAGCGCACCTTGTTTGCCGCGATGCCCGCGCTCACCGTCAGCTTGGTCTCGTCAAAAACCCGCTGGCGCATCCGTTGCACACATTCGTCCGGATCCAAGTTGTGATGCGTGCAATACTCTGTGATACTGGGACGGAAGCTAGGCCGTCAGAAAAAATGTTCCTCCTTCCTCGTCAAGGTGCGCATTCGAGAAAGAGACTTGCTTTAGATACGCTTCGTCGACGCTCGCGGCGAGCATGTTTGGGTCGTATTGCCTGAAAATTGCCATGATTCGTTTGGACACTTCGCTATAGCGTGACATATGGAGATCGACAAATATAAGATCAGGACAGAGTTTCCGTGCGATGTACCCTTCGCAAGATTAGCGCTTATTGCAGTGTGCACCATGAACCGTACTTGTCTTACCTGGCATCCCAGAACGTACACCGTACTTACGGGCCTCATACGATGCAGTACTCAGTACACCATGCCCTACCTATTGTAGAAGGTCACTGATGATCCAGGGGTGAGATGAAGAAGACGGGTGCGCACACCAAAGGCCTTTCCTGCTAAGCTAGGATTGTCAAGCAGCTCCACGTTGGCATAGAAAGCGTCCATATCAAAGTGGACGATAAATTGCGTCAGATCTCGCTCCCGTTCAACTGCCTCCAGCTAGCAAAAAGTCACACTCAGACCCATCGTGTAATCGGAGATGCGCACGAGGTGGTCGGCCTTCTGCTCCACTTTGGCTAACCGACAGGCGTGTCATCTCTAGCAGAGTGCCTAAGATGAATATCATGCGCGCACCCATGTCAACGCCTTTCATCGCCTGGTCACGAAGCTTAAGAATGCGTTCTATGCGCGCAGTCACTTCCTTGTCTTTCCTCTTTTCATTCTGAAGATTTTGAAATGCGACCTTTGAGTGGTCGACGCACTACTGGTAGTAGGACCATGAATGAACCTCATAGAATTTAGAGCCCTTGGACGCTTCCGCAATGATGCGGTTGATTTCTGTTTGTTCAGTTGAGAGGCTGGCGTGTGATGCTCCATGAACTTCGGGAAAGTGCGATTGGCATTGTGACATGTGCTGACATACCCGGCTTTGGTTGTTGAAGGACCAGCGAGTCGTAGTACAAGGCTTGCGGTCTCTTGAGACGTCTGTGGATCACTCGTTTCCATAACGTTATAAAGATCTGACGTCTTGCGTCGCGGCTGGTTTATTGTCAGTGACGCTCTTTGGCGTGGTGAGTCCGGCCTTCGGCGAGCCAACGCGTGCGGCCAACCCTTACCCATGCTGCTAGGGCTGGCTTGCTTCACACGTGACTTGACTGCAGTCACCATTATCGCGAACCTGGGATGCCGAAGAAAGTCTAGTTTTATTTCTGCACATCTGTGTAATGATCTCGCTGAAATTTCTGACTATATTCGTTCGAACCAGCTAGGAGATGCTTTTCGAAGCCAGCACGTACATCTCCCCCCACGCCTTTATGTCTCAACGTTCTATGGCGTCCCACCGCCAAACTCTCACCCCACCCCTCCGCCTCCGATCCTCCTCAATTCCATTACCCCTTCGCCATACTTCTTTGTAACCCTGGACGCGCAAAATGTTCACAACCCCCGGCTCGCGTAGCAGAGCGCCAAATAACACAAGATGGCTCGGCCACACGTAGCGATGGGGGCCGGCAACCGAGGGCGGAAACATGGAGTCGACGCGCTCAGGGAACTGCGCAGAGAGAAACGCAAAAGGATCGTGGAAGAATATGTCGGTCTCGTCTTGATATGTAGGGAGATCCTCTCCGCTGTAGCAGGTGAGTCAATGAAGGTTAGGAAATAGGTATAGGTAGGGAAGGTTCTCGGACTCACTGCAACGGCGGCTCGCAGTTTAGGCGCCAGACGGGGATACGACGATGCAAGTGAGACTGTGCTGGAGTTGAGTGACAGGGCATCAAGAACCCAATGCTGCGCAACTCCGTGTCTGGCAGACCCCGAAGAAACGAGAGGACCTCAATTTGCGCGGAGGAATGCCACCTCATTACATAGAGGGAAGGCACTATAAAGAGCGGCGTTAACAGCACGAGATGGGCACGTTTGATGCTGAATCTCGTGTTACGGGTGCTATGGCGGGGATTCGCGCGATCATATAGTAAGACCAGAGATCGTGCGGCAAAAAGGTGAATCGTGGGTACAAGCGGGTGCAGGAAACGCCATTCCTTGTGCCCTGCACATGAGAATATTGTACTCGTCCACACCACAGTATAGAGCAACAGCCTGAGGTGTGGCGGTCCTTGAGTGAAAGCGATGTACGCACCGTGCAGGGCGAATGGCAGAGCAGGCCCTGCTAGCAGCGGGAGGGCCTGAGTGAGATAGTAATGCGAAGGCGCGGAGCCATAAAAGAGTGAGACGGACGAAGCGTTGACGCGGAGAAAGGTGAGCGCAGTGAGTGTTGGTGTGCCATTGTACGCGCTGTCGAGCGCGAATAGCATGCAACACGCCAGACACCTGCAACAAGATACGCGTGAATATAATGTAGAATAGAAGCTCATAGACATACGCAGCGAAAATAGTATCTGTGATGAAAGCCCGCAGCAGGGCAGGATTCTGGCGGAGTTGCCACAGAAGGCGTGGAAAGAGGAACACCCAAATGATGGCGCTAGTGACGCGGATCGAGCAGGCCAGGGCAACGAAAAGCAAGAAATGACGGAGTTGTGATCTACGAGGATCCAATCAGTTCCTAAAACTAAGGGATACTATATCCGGCGTACCGAGAGGGAAGAACCGAAACACTCAATGGGTAGTAGCATAGCGCAATAGTAGTAAGTGTCGTTTCCAAAGAGTTGGACATTGAGCGAGAGAGGGATAGGGCATGAAAGAAGGCTGTCAAGGAAAGAAAGAGCTGCCGAACATTCCATATCAATTACGAAGATGAGAGAATTTGGCACTCTTACTGTCGCAGGTACATATCTCTGGCCAAGAACCTTCCGTGAAAGCTCCAGAGCCCATATATCAGTCCCAGCAGCTATCAGACCGTGTAGAACCTTCGGCGCAGTAATCTTCGCTCCGTGGGTAAATTGTTGTGGTAATCAAGAAAAGTTCCGAACCAACCGTACCAGAAGAGAAGTTCCATCTAGGCTGAGGATTTTGAGTAGCCAATAGATCGGGACGTTCAACGCAGGATACAAGATACTGCGTATAGGTGGCGTTGATGTCCATTC
>QLOT01006145.1:0-14558 GCA_003313875.1 Russula aff. compacta | reverse complement strand
CATGCACACCCTGAGCCCTGAGAAGGGGTATGCATAAGTGTAAGAAAGAGGGTAATGATCATATGTGATTGTAGCTAAGCAATCATAAAGGAATGTACATGTAAATGTCAATCTGAAACAGTTCAATCATACAATAATCGGTCAGATGATAATTAGAGTGTTCTTAGATCAGGCATAAGGCCACTATCACATTGTTCTAGGGTATCGTAATGAGTCTGATGTTCATGGAGTCCATGTGCTACTAATCGTTCTAAGTCCATAATTGTCCTGGAGCAATAAGTGCCCCTTGTAATGTCCAGGCCAGTTCTATCAAACCCCTGAGCGTGAGACTGTCTGGTCTGGGACTTGCCACACAGACATCCATCTCAACAGAATGGTTGTCAGTAGCCACTGCAGTACATAACAATCAGAGAAACATGACCACAGGCCTATTGCCTAACCAAGTCCTGTGGGGATATGAGCCAAACCTCCACCTGGCTGATGACATTCAAACAAACAACGAAATGGCAGAAGAAAGGATAGAAAGGATGGAACAAGCCTGGAAACAAGCAATTGATGCCATCAATCAGAAAGCAAGGAAGGTTCCACCGGCCCAGTACAAACCTGGGGATCAAGTATGGTTAGAGGCAACCCACCTCAAACTCCCACATCAGGGGTCCAAATTGAATCCCAAAAGATATGGACCCTTCAAGGTACTAAAAGGAGTATCACTGGTGGCATACCTTGTGGACATCCCAGCCTCATGGCAAATCCACAATGTGTTCCATGCCAGCTTACTATCCCCATACAGGGAAACAAGGGAATATGGACCAAACTATACCTGGCCAGTGCCAGATCTTGTAGAAGGAGAAGAACAATACAAGGTGGAACAGATCAGAAATCACAGGTTCCATGGAAGAAACAAGACCCTGCAATATTTGATAAAGTGGTGGGGCTACCCTGAAAGTGACAACACTTGGGAACCAGCTGACCAAGTGTTTGCCCCAAATCTCCTTCAGGAGTATCACAAACGCTGGCCCTTGAACCACATAAAAGGGAAGCAGAAACCCCCAGCAAAAGCAGCAGCTCTCACAGCTTCTACCTCCTCATTGCCCACAATAGCCCTCACAGAAGAAGAACTACAATGTCTGGCCCATCCACCACATCATCCCCACTCCCTGTCCCAGTGCTGCATCTCCCCAGAAGTCTTGAGCCAATGGGACTCAAATATCCAGACCAGGAGAGCCCTGTACTGGTGCCCCTCGCTCCTGCGTCACCTGTCACCATCCCCACCTTCACTGTTGCCTCCAGTCACATCCCGATCCCAGGCCTGCTCCACAATCTCACCACCAACTCTGTATGGGAGGGACCCCTCTCCCCCTCCATCATATCAGCCATTGTGGATGGCCATGAGAACCTCACCACTGCCCAGCTATGTGAGCTCATCAAGGGGCTCACCAACACTATCCAGCAGCAACAACACAACACTGGACAGCAGCTCAGTGTCCTCAGAAGAGAGTTTAACGATCTCAACCATGAGCAATTGCAGCTTAAGGACTGGGTTACAGTGTCATGATTTCATTTTAGGACTGTTTCCTTTTGTCTCCCCTTTCTGTATGATATGACATTGCTGCCCCATTGTTCTCTATTCTCGACCAGTTCCCATTGTTCCCCTGATATATCATGAAAACCCATTGTTACACCAATTAGGGCAGTTTACCATTGTTCCCCCATTTTGTACAACAATAGTGTCTCCATCTATATAAACTGTAGTAACTACAGAGACAAGCCTCAAGCTTGTTCTCCTGTGCAATACCAGGTTGTTACAAGGTCTTCAGGAAGGCTCACTGCTGCCTGTAAAGCGGTCTTAGTGTCTTAAGCCTTCTAGCCTGCTGTAAAGTGCTAGCTTCCTATCCCCAGTCAGAGGCAACTTGTACCCAGAACCCTTGTTGGTGTACACGTGTTGCGTCACATGACTTGTCAACTTGGTCGATTTCGATTCAAACGATTGACATGCCGGCCTGGGCATGACATTAGAACAAGCTTCCGAAAACTATATTCACAACAACCAAGGAATAGTACATCATGTCTAGTTCTAAAGGAAAACTATCAGACAATACCATAGCAAGAGCATTGCTCCGATGTCCCTTTCAGATCACCCCACGCGCAGCCAATAACCTATCCCTCTTACAGACAGTAAATGTCAGACATTGCGCAGCCGGTGAAGATAACACCCCTTGGGCAGGATATTATGCCTATCTCAAAGGAGCCAAACTGGCCATCAAGAACTTCAAAGGCGTATGGTTTGAAATCGAGCTCAACGGCCCCATCTTTCATGCCGTCTGTGTAGCCTGAGACAGTCTTGGATTAGTACACACCCCAAGCTGAGGAATTGATATGGATGCCCTCCGTGCATCTGGAGAACCTATACTGTGGTCGCATGCTCCATCCCGAGCCCTGTCCTGCACTGCTAGCATAGTATCCATACCAGATCCGGATCAACCAATGCTGTCGCAACCCGTTACGTTCACAATGCTTGGAACGGCACTCCAATCTTCAGACACGGAGCGAGGCCGTGAGCCGCCGTGTCACCCTAGAGGAACCGGCGATGACCCAGTCACACTCACAGATCTCGACACGCCTGAGATCCAGGCTGATAAAGACGAATGTATGATGGGGGCGCCACCCTTGAAATTTGATGGAGATTGCACTAAAACAAGACTGTTCCTTAGCAACTTCACAAGATACATGATGATGAACCAAAGGACGTACATCGCTAAAGACCCCTTCACCAAATGTGCTTACTTTCTCAGGCTCCTCGAAGGCCCGAAAATCGATGTGTGGGTCATTCGAAAGAACAAATGGCTTGCCGAGGTCGAAGACGACCCTAGTGAACTCCCATTTGGTATGACCCCGTGGCAAATTCTAGAACAAGAGTTCAAACAATCCTTCACCAATTACGCTGAGCAGGAGAAAGCAGGCGATGAGCTTCAAAAGCTCAAAATGATGAGCAGCGCGATCAACGAATATATCACCACCTTTGAGAACTTGGGAGGTCTTGCAAATATGGATCTGAACAACCCTGCCGCACTCCGCCTGTTTGCCAGAGGACTACCACGATCCCTTGCCAAGGAATGTATCAAACATGACCGACCTGCAAACTTCGAGCAATAGGTCCGCTCTGCTCAAGAAGGACATAGGGTCTGGCTCCAGACACAGGCCCTGTTCAGGGACTACTCCAGCCCCCAGCAACCCAGAAATCAAAGCCAAAACCAGAATTCTGGTAGAGGAAAATGGTCCTGGGGTCATGGGGGAGGACAAGGATGGGGAGGAGGAGGCAACAACAATAACGCACAAGCCATGCATCCCCGCCTTCCCCCACATGACCCGAACGCCATGGACACTTCAGCCGGTGCCGCGCAAAAAGCTGTGACCAAAGCTGACAAAGAAAAATGCTGGAAAGAAGGCCGGTGTTTCTAATGTAACAAACAAGGTCACATGGCTTGGAACTGCCTGGACCGAAAGCCAGTGGCTCGTTCTGCTCAGACAATGAGCGACACTGACTCATCCGTGACTTCGGAAACCAGCCCGGAAGCGCCTGGAAACACGCCCTCTAAGATAGCCGGAATCAAGAGTGTTATTATGGGCTTCTGTCACCACCAAGGTTTTGACAGCAACAAAAGACTATAGCTAAGTCGTCTACTGTGACTTAGAAGACAGATAGAGTAGTCTAGGTTCCCGCTTGCAGTGCTGCAACACTGTAGCCACCTCTTAGAGTAGAGAGATGATAGAGAGTAAAGCCACTGTATTGACAGGAGACTCAACTTGCCGGTACAAGGTAGCTATGAGTCTCTATTTATAGAGAGGGAGGATCCTAGGATGCAAAGGGGTGACTGTACTCAGTATAGTAACGGGACAACCGGAACGGTAGCTGGGACAATGGGAACACCAAGAAAGGAACAAGGACTACGTCTAGAGGAGTTAACAGTGGGTCACTAGGACCCAAGAAGCATGTGATCCTTAAGAGAACAATAAGGACCACACAGGAATGGGGTGTAGTCAGAAAATTTAGTACAGTGCCTCAGGCGCACATACAGACAAACGGTCTAATCAGACTCCTGCCCTTATGCGCACCAAAAAGAAACGAGCTGATAGAGTTGCCCTCTTGGATACAGGAGCAACAGAATGTTTTATTCATCCATGAATGGTACAAGAACTAGCGCTCCAGAGCAAACTTCTTGACAGACCAAGGAAAGTCAAAAATGTTGATGGGACACTTAATAGAATGGGCGACATCACCCATGAAGTCACGATGAAAGTAAAATGTGCAGGAATTGAAGCATCCCATCAATTCCTGGTAGCAGATATTGGAAAGGACAATCTCATCTTGGGGTACCCCTTCTTTGAAGCTGCAAAACCAGACATTGACTGGAGCAACGGTCAACTGTTAAATGCAGTTACCATCTTGACCAATGACACCAACAAATGGAAAATACAGAAGAAGGGAGACCACAAGAACCCCAAAGACTGGGTACAATCTATACCAGGATGGGAGGAAGGAGATGAGGTGTGGATTAGGACAAATATCAGGAAAATGATGGTAGCCCAACAGCTCGCCATTGATGCTACTGACAAAACTAAACGAACTTGGCAAGAGTTAGTCCCACCACAATACCACCCCTTTGGCAAAGTGTTCTTGGAAGCCGCTTCTGAATGATTTCCCAAAAGATGGAAATGGGATCATGCAATAGACTTAAAAACAGATGCACCAGCATATATCGACTGTAAAGTCTACCCCCTGTTGCCAAAGGAGAAAGAAGAACAGAAGGAGTTCCTTGCCACTAACCTATGACTACAGAGAATACGATGATCTAAGTCACCTTATGCAAGCGGATTCTTCCTCATTCGAAAGAAAAGATGGCAAGTTTAGACCAGTTCAGGACTACAGGAATCTGAACAAATGGACAATTCCCAATAAATACCCCCTCCCACTCATCACCGACCTCATCCATGACCTCTCTGGCAAGAAACTCTTCTCCAAATTTGATATCCGTTGGGGCTATAACAATATTAGGGTCAAAGAAGGTGATGAATGGAAAGCCGCCTTCAAAACTAGCAAGGGACTCTTTGAACCCACAGTAATGTTCTTTGGCTTAACGAATTTACCTGCAACATTCCAAACTATGATGGATGACATCTTTAGAGAAGAAATCGCTCAAGGATGGCTCAGAGTTTATATGGATGATGTCATCATAGCCACAGAAGACGACGAGAGGGTCCACAAAGAAAGAGTTGAGCAATTCCTGATGAAGCTAGCCTCACACGACCTCTATCTTAAACCTGAAAAATGTCGCTTCCACCAGTAAGAAGTCGAATATCTGGGTGTCATTATTGGCAACGGTAAAGTACGTATGGACCCAATCAAAGTCCAAGGCATTGCAGAATGGCCTACACCTATGACCATTAAAGAAACCCGCAGCTTCCTAGGCTTCTGTAACTTCTATCACACATTTATCTCCCATTTCTCAGATAAAGCCAGACCACTGAATGACTTGACAAAGAAGAATACCCAATGGCGATGGACGGACAAGGAAAACGAAGCATTCCTCTAGCTAAAAGATGACTGTATATCTTTCCCTGTTCTTCACACTCCAGACTGGTCTAGACACTTCATTATGGAAACTGATGCCTTGGGATACGCTCTAGGAGTGGTGATCTCTCAAGAATTTGAAGATGGCGTTCACCCCATCACCTTCCACTCTTGCAGCCTCCAAGATGCAGAACGCAACTATGATGCTCATGACAAGGAACTCGCCAGAGTTATCTTTGGCTTCAAGTGTGGCCACCCCCTCTTCCTAGGTGCAGATCAACCTATTCTTGTCCGCACTGATTACAAAAACTTACAATACTTTCAAGAACCCCATAAAATTACTGGACGACAGGCTCAATGGATGGAATACCTCCAGGATTATGACTACATCTTAGAGCATATTGCAGGAACATCTAATACAGTTGCCAACCTACTCTCCTGGCACTCAGACCTTAACAAGGGGGTGAATACTGATGAACCATGCACACTACTCCCAGACCACCTCTTCCTCCAAAAAACTTTCCTAGAAGATGACCCTCACCTACGACAGAAAATCCTACAAGATGTCCATGACTCACCAGCAGGAGGCCATCCAGGCATCAGTAATACTTGGTATCTGGTGAAGAACAAGTACGAAGGACCCAGACTACATGAATTCATAGAAGAATACGTCAAAGGATGTGCCCACTGTCAAGAGTCAAAAACCAATATACATCGAACCAAACTACCACTACACAGACTAGACACTCATGTAGAAGAAGGCCCCTTCCAATATGTATCAATGGATCTCATCACAGACCTTCCAAAATCAGATGGCTATGATTCCATCCTCACCATCGTCGATCAAGGATGTACAAAAGCAGCTAAATTCATTCCTTGTCTCAAGACAATAGACAGCGCAGGCATTGCCAATGAGTATCTGAAACACCTTGTGCCTTGGTTCGGACTTCCCAGACAAATTATCTCTGACCAAGACCCCCACTTCACCTCTAAGTTCTTCAAAACACTCTGTAAAGCTACAGGCATAACCCAGAACCTATCAACGGCCTTTCACCCAAGAACTGATGGACAATCAGAACAGATGAACGCATGGGTAGAACAATATCTCCGTCCCTGGTCTACTGCGAGACAAGACAATTGGGCCAAGATGCTACCTATTGCAGAATACGCCCATAATTCATGGAAACATGACAGCACACAAAAGAGCCTGCATGAACTTTTGATTAGTATCAGGCCCCAAGTATCTATTCTAGAAGTGACAGATGAAGTACGTGCAACTAAAGAATGTCTAGAAGCCCTAAAAGAAGCAAGGGATGCAGCACAGAAACGTCTAGAACATATCCAGCAGACAAAAGAGCAGAAGAAGATCATGGAGATGAAGGTGGGAGAACAAGTATGGGTAGAGGGCAAAAACTTCAACATCTCCGGATCAAAGAAACTTAGCCCCAAACGATACGGACCCTTCATGATCACAGAAAAAATCGGATCAAGCACTTATAGAGTGGACCTCCCCGCCTCCATGAGGATTCATAACATATTCCACGGTGACCTACTTCTCCCATATAAGGAGATGGAAGCATACGGTCAAACCTTCACAAGACCACCACCTGACCTAATCGATGGTGAAGAAGAATACGAGATCGAATCGATTAAGGACATGAGGAAACAAGGACGTAAAGTCCAATACTTCGTGCACTGGAAGTGTGACTGGCCTTGGGTGAGCATTCAACTGCTTGCGCTCATGTAAGTTGGGGAACTGGCCTAAAGTCTGCAGTACCATTTGTTCTTGTGTGCACCTGAGGCACTGTACCATACTTCCGGCTACATTTCGTCCCTTGTGACGCTCCTACATATGGTTCCCCTTGTTCTTCAGGAATCACATGCTCCCTAGGACACTTATTGTCCTATTAACAAACCCCTTTAGACGTAGCCATTGTTCTCTTCTTGTCTTTCCCATTGTTCCCAGTCCAGCCCTATTGTTCTGTCTATATGGAGTACTGTACACAGCCTCGGATCCTAGGATCCCTCCTTAGTATAAATAGGGACTCATAGCTACCTTGTACTGGCAAGTTGAGTCTCTTGTCAATCACAGTGACTTACTCCTATCCTTCTCATTGCTCTAAGGGGTGGCTACTGCATACAGGTGCAGCAAGCGGTAACCCAGGCTATCTCTATTAGTCTTCTAAGACACTACAGAGTCTTAGCTATAGTCTTTTGTTGCTGTCAAACCCTTGGCGGTGACATTAGACTCAACTTTCTTACATCACAGCTAGCAGTTCCAACAGAGAAGGAACTATCGTCCACTGGAGAGAAGCCACAACCGGATGACCAAACTCGCAAGTGCAAGAGATTGACGTGACTCACAAGCACAATGATGCAGAACACCCTATCTTGGTACTACTAGACCAAGACTTGAAGGTCAAGGAAAACTCTCCGCAAGTTTGCCATTACAAGGGAGAGTGGTATCAAGTTCATTGGAATGACGAACAAGAGCGATACGAACTAGGGAGACACTTCAAAAGGCTCAACGACTACAACGTCAAAGACCCACCAGACGAAGAACCCTCATCAGAAGACGAAGAAAACCAGGAGCTGAACAAGCAGATTAGGCATGCACCAATCCAAGAAGGGCTAAAGACCAGCCCCACCACGTCAGAACATAATACACCAGTACACATCTATACACCAATTCGCACCTTCCACCCAGCTCCAGAGATCCCCTTAGGACCCTTACCAGAAGGCAACCCAATCCCCAGTATTATCCAAACTATGTCTACCACGCAAACGCAGACAGCAACCCATGCAGCCACAATGGCTGCCATGCAACCAGCACAAGCAAATATGACCGTAGCAGAAAGACTACAACAGAGTATGCGTCAAGCCCTGAGAAAGGGCCCCTCAGGGGGAGGACCAGGAGGCCCAGGAGGGCCAGGAGGACCTGGAGGAGGACCAGGGGGTCCGGGACAGCCAGCAGCAGCACAAATCCCAATACAAGTCCCAGCCGATGTGAAAGCCATGGGACAGCTTCCCCAAGTCTTCACAGGAGATAGATCCAAGGCAGATGACTTCATCGAAGAAGTCAAGGCATATTTTTGAGTCAATCATGGGGTAGCAGGATATGACTCCCCATACAAGAAAGCATCATTCACCCTCATGTTAATTAAGGGAGAAGAACCAGCACAATGGGTCAGAGACATGGGAAACTGGCTGGACGGCCTCACACTCCCAGCAGATAACGTCCCAATCCTCTGGGACCAATTCCTTACAGAATTCGCGGACCAATTCCAGGACACCCAAAGCGTGCAAAAGGCCAGAACCCAACTGATGGATCTGAAAATGCAGGGCAACCGTTATGATGAATACATTGCCAAATTTGAAAGCCTTCTCAGGAAAGCAAACTACACCGTAGGAAGTGAAGAAACCTACAATATGCTCCTGAGAGGAATACCACAAGAAACGCTCGAAAAAGCCCTGGTTCCGCTGTATCCAACAACCTATATGGAGTTGAAGGAATGGGTCAAGCTCATGACCCAAGCTAAAACCACGATTGAAGGCATTCTAAAATCCCTCAGTACGGGAAACGTGTATCGAGCCCTCAACCCTCAACCTAGACGCCCCTTCTTCAACTCAGGAGGGCAAAACAACCAATGGAGGCCCATGCTGCATCCCCCGTTCAACTCCTCAAATGCCCCTAAGACCATGAATAATGTCCCAGTCCCCATGGACCTCAGTAGGGGATGTGCCCCTAATAATTGGAGAGGAAGAGGAAGAGGAGGAAACTGGCATCAAGGCCAGAGCAGCTGAGGAAATGTCACTGGCTTTGGGGATGCCAACGCATGCTTCAACTGTGGGATAGTGGGCCACTTCACCAGGAACTGCCCCAGCAAGCCTAAGCAAGCCTTCCAAAACACGAGATGGAATGGGAAGAATCCAGCCAATCAAGCAAACCTCATCGACCTCGATGAGGATCAGGAAATCGAGGACGCCGAAGTAGATTCAGTGGCAACTGTGCGAGCCCACCTCCAAAGAATGACACTCGAAGACCAGCAACGCCTGGCAAAAGAAATGGGAGGCTCAGAGGATTTTCCCACTGCCTGATTAGATCAGCACTACTCAGGCAGATCAATAGCGACGATGTGTATATGTCAAATAGGAAATCAATGACAGTTCAATTCTATACATGATCAATCGCGAAAAGAGCCGAAGCAATCGCACTAGTGGACTCAGGAGCCACAGAAAACTTTATGAATCTATCCTACACGCGGTGGCTCAAACTGCCCATCAAACAATTAGTAAAACCAAGACCTTTATACAACGTAGATGGCACCTAAAACAAGAGTGGATCGCTTAAATACTACACCGACCTGCAATTGCAAACAGGCGGACAAAGAACGAACCATAGGTTCTTCCTATTGGATCTGGGAGAGCATAAAGCCATTCTAGGATATCCATGGTTCGCAGCTACACAGCCAAAAATCGACTGGAAGAGAGGATGGATTGACATGAGCCATCTCCCCATCATTCTTTCAGCCCTGAATGCAGCAAAGGCACAATACGTGCCAAGGACCAGGAATGTACCATGACCTATTACTAAACACCAACCACAATACTTCCTAGGAAGGATCACCATCGGTGTTACAAACGAAGCAAAAGGAACTAAGGTGCCAGAGGAATATCAAAGACATTCGAAGGTGTTTAGTGAAGAGGAATCCCAGAGACTTCCTCAGTATACGGTCTGGGACCACACCATCGAACTACTACCAGGAGCACCAACATCACTACCAGGATGGCTGCTACCCCTTACACAGCTGGAAAAGGAAGAGGTCCACAAATTTGTCAAAGATCACTTAAAAAGGGGAACCATTTGTGTCTCTAAATCCCCCTATGCAGCCAACTTCTTCTTTGTAAAGAAGAAAGATGGCAAGTTGAGACCAGTCCAAGACTACAGACCCCTCAACAAGTGGACCAAAAGAAACAGAAATGTCTCACCCTTCATTCCCCAGGTAATAGACTGCCTTAGTGGATGCACCCTCTTCACCAAGTTCGATGTGCGATGGGGGTACAATAATATTCGAATCAAGGAGGGAGACGAGTGGAAAGCAGCGTTCCTCACCCCAGAAGGCCTCTTTGAACCAACAGTCATGTTCTTCGGTCTCACCAACTCACCGGCAACGTTCCAAATGATGATGAACACAATCTTCAGACCAGAAGTAGGAGAGGGATGGCTTTCAGTATACATGGATGACCTTGCCATCCATACGGCCAAACTACCCCACGAAACCGAAGACCAACATAAGCAAAGGCACCAAAAGTATGTCCACAGAATCCTAGACAAACTGACGGCACATGACCTTTACCTGAAACCGGAGAAATGTGAATTCGAAAGGGATGAAATTGAATATCTCAGGGTCAATGTAGGGAAAGGGAGACTCCAAATGAATGTGCAAAAACTGCAAGGAGTAGCAGACTGGCCTCAACCAAAGAAGCCTAAAGACGTCCGAAGCTTCTTGGGCTTCACAGGGTACTATCGGTACTTCATACCCAATTATTCAAAGATTGCTAGGCTGCTCCTCGATCTCACAAAGAAAACCACACCCTGGCACTGGGACGAACCACAGCACAAGGCATTTGAAACTTTGAAGACCCTCATGTGCAGGAGCCCAGTGCTCAAACAACCAGACTTCAATAAACAATTCGTACTACAGGTGGATGCCTCAGCATACGGCCTGGGGGCTGTACTCTCACAGGAGGGAGAAAATGTCACACCTACACTAGCTAAATGCCATAAACCCATCCTCCACCCCATTGCCTACTACTCAGCTACCTTCACACCTACCAAACGGAACTACGACATTTATGAAAGGGAACTGCTAGCCATCATGAAATCTCTGGCACATTGGAGACAGCACTTAGGATGGACAAAAACTCCCTTCATTATCCGCACCGACCATGCAAACCTCCAATACTGGAAAGCTCCAAGAAACCTAAACAGAAGAGCAGCACGCTGGCACACAGATTTGCAGGAATATGACTTCGTCCTAGAATACATCCTGGGGAAAATGAACATGGCAGCTGACGCACTCTCAAGGCCACCAGGAGCAGACTTGGGAGAAGAAGACAACAAAGCAATCACCATATTTTCCCCAGAACGAATTAGTACTACCAAGACGACCCCTACAACCACACAAGGACAGACCATAGTCCCCAATGTGAAAGAACTGAAAAGAGCCATTATGTCTCATGCACACGACCACCCCACAGCTGGACATCCCGGCAGAGATGAAACCTTGAGGAAAGTACAACTCACACACTGGTGGCCAGGAATGAAAATGTGGATAGCAGAATACATCAAGGGATGCGCAACCTGTCAGCAAACAAAAATCCTCACTCACAAAAAGAAAATCCCGCTGTTTCGCATCCCCACACCAGAAGGGATGGCGCTGTTCCAAAGCATCGCAATGGACCTCATCACTGGTTTGCCCCTGCACAATGGCCAAGACGCAATTCTAACCATAGTAGACCAAGGATGCTCACGCGCAGCAATATTCCTCCCATGCAACACCTCCCACTTTGGGAAGGTGCTCACGAAACGACTGGGCATCCAGCAAAACCTATCGACGGCATTTCACCCACAAACTGATGGGCTCTTGGAGTGAAAAAATCAATGGGTGGAGCAATACCTGAGAGTGGTGACGGCAGGACAACCCAAAGACTGGACCAAATGGCTCCCAGTCGCAACAGCGGTACACAACAACCGAAAAAACAGCTCCACCGGGTTATCACCCAATCAAATCCTCTGGGGGCATGAACCATCACTACACCCGGCCGACAGCGTCCCCACAAATAACGACATGGCCAAAACAAGGGTGCAAAAGATGGTGGAGGCAAGGGACAGGGCCATCAAGGCCATCAATCAGATAGTGCGGAACATTCCACCAGCCCAATTCAAGCCTGGAGATCAAGTATGGCTCGAAGCGACCCACTTGAAACTCCCACATCAAGGGTCCAAGCTGAACCCCAAAAGATATGGACCCTTCAAAATACTAAAAGAAGTATCCCTGGTCGCCTATCTCATTGACATCCCTGCCTCGTGGCAAATCCACAACATATTCCATGCAGGGCTCCTAACCCCATATAGGGAAACAAAAGAGTACAGCCCAAACTATACAAGGCCAGCACCAGACCTCATGGAGGGCGAGGAACAGTATGAAGTGGAGCAAATCAGAAGTCACAGGTTCCACGGAAGAAAAAGGACCCTGCAATATTTGATAAAGTGGTGGGGCTACCCTGAAAGTGATAACACCTGGGAACCAGCTGACCAGGTGTTTGCCCCGGATCTCCTTCGGGAGTATCACAAGCGCCGGCCCTTGTATGGCATAAAAGGGAAGCAGAAACCCCCAGCGAAAACAGCAGCTTCCATGCCTTCTACCCATCGTCCTCCCTCCATCATTGCTCTCTCAGCTGAGGAACTAGCATGTCTGGCCCATCCACCGCGACCTCCCCACTCCCAGTCCCTGCACCCCGTCTCCCCGGAGGCCTTGAGCCGATGGAACTCCAATATCCAGGAGAGGAGGCTCCTGTATCAGTGGCCACTGGGGCTGCCGCGGAGCCTGCCACCATCCCCTCCTTCACCATTGGCCCCAGTGTTATCGCGGTCCCAGGACCCCTACACAACCTCGAGACCAGCGACCACTGGGAGGGACCCCTCTCCCCTGCCACTGTATCAGCCATCGTCGATGGCCACGATAACCTCACCCCCACCCAGCTACAAGCCCTCATCAAGGGGCTCACCGCCACCATACAACAGTGCACCATCGCCGAGGAGAGGCAGCTCAGTGCCCTCCGACGCCAATGTAACGACATTAACAGGGAGCGGGTGGCCCTCAAGGAGCGAGTCAAGGTCTTGGAGGAGCCGCTCAAGTGTCCCGAGGGCTATCAGGAGAATGACGGCCGCCTCCCAGACTTCACCATTCCCACCGAGGATGGTGAGCAACTCGCCCACTTCATCAAGCAGCTCGATGATGGACGAGTGGCTGGGCTACCTGCTTTGGCCAGAGGAGAGTTGGACACGCGTGTGGTCGAACTTTATGTGCGGCAGGACTCTCGGGATAAGCCCCTCGAGCCCCTTCCTCACTGGCTCTGGGCCCGGCTTTGGGGGGACCACGTTGACTACTGGCCGCTCGAGGAGGCCCTCCTCGAGCTCAATGACTGGACCATTCACGCCGAGGTCCTCCGGTATCGCCATCTTGACAATGAGGGTGACCGGCTCCAGCGGGAGAACAAGCGGGTGGAGGCAGATATTCAGGCCAAGTCCGCCTCGGAGGACCACCTTGTCGCAGCGCAGCTGGTGGACAAGGTCCGCCACATTGGAATCGACGAATTCAAGCCTCAGTTGGGGCGACGATTGGGGATGAAGAACGGACGAGGATGTCCTTTCTAGTGAAGGGGTGATGTGACCGGCCTTGGGTGAGCATTCAACTGCTCGCACTCATGTAAGTTGGGGAACCAGCCTAAAGTCTGCAGTACCGTTTGTTCTTGTGTGTGCCTGAGGCACTGTACCATACTTCCAGCTACATTTCGTCCCTTGTGACGCTCCTACATATGGTTCCCCTTGTTCTTCAGGAATCACATGCTCCCTAGGACACTTATTGTCCTATTAACAAACCCCTTTAGACATAGCCATTGTTCTCTTCTTGTCTTTCCCATTGTTCCCAGTCCAGCCCTATTGTCACCGCCAAGGGTTTGGCCGCAACAATAGACCAAGTCGATGGTTGCCTAGTAGTTCTTCAAGTGTTTGAGCTAAGTCTCACAGCGACTTAGATGACTGATAGAGTAGGAGTTACCGCTTGCTGCACCACAATGCAGTAGCCACTCCTTTGAAGGGAAGGGGAAGGGGAAAGGGGGAATGATATGAATTGAGACAGGAGACTCAACTTGCCATTTTAGGGACGTCAAGGAGTCCTACTTATACTACAAGACAAGTACTAAT